>JAQQSK010002818.1:0-128477 GCA_028658325.1 Potorous gilbertii | reverse complement strand
AGAGAACAATCTAAGGTCTATTTGGGTGGAATGCAATGAATGAAAGTCACCTGAGCTATCACTGAACTTGGTCAAGTCACTTGTCTTTGATTTGTCTCAAAGGAGAAAAATTCTCTCCTAATTTGTTAAGCATGATAGTCAATGTCTGTAGAGAACCATTTCTTTTCAGGTGACATTTTCCCATTCTGATGAGATGGGATTAGGTGGCGGAGTATAATGCAGCAAACAAGTGTCCTAAGAATGCAGAAAATTCCAAATTCATCAGAGAAACTGCCTATTCACTACATAACAATCACAGGCCTGGGAGCTTGTAGACTCTAACTGCAGTCATGCCTTGGCTCATTAGTCCCATGTGTCCCTGAAATTAAACTATGAAAGGGGCTTCTAGCTCACAATGCATTGGGCTGGGCCTGAATTAAATTCCTATGTAGAACCAAAAATAGAACACTCTAAGCCCCTTTTTATTGTTTTGCTTTGTTTTTTTTTTTTAAATGTCTGGACAAAAAGAATATGCTTTTCTTAGTATTATTTCATGTTTTCTTTCTCTCTCCCCTTAAAAAAGAAATCTAAAAAGCAAAGGATTTTTGGCCTTAAGGGGTGCTAGCCTGTTCCCTTAGAGACTGTTTCTTTTCCAGGCGATGGAGTGGCAGAGGGCATGCCTTTGCTGCTTACCTTGGCAACCATGAATGGCCAAGTGCTGTTCCCATGAATGCAAGTCTTTCACTACCATTAGAACTTGCCCACAGGTATAAACATTCTTTCATAAAAAGGACCAGGGGAATGTATGCTGTGTCGCCGATAAAACTCCTGAATGGCAAACAAAACCATATTGTACATTTGAACAGTTAAATCAAATTAGAGCTAGAACAAAATGAGTCTTTAATGATATTGATCTTGCATATGGTCAAGTTTCTTGTACCAGGTGAAGGCCCTGCAGCCATACTAGGTAAAGAACATGGATGGGGGTGTGGAGTGTGTATATGGAAAGGAAGGTCAGAAGGTTTGAAGGTAGAAGTAACCTTACCCACATCTACCCACTCTACAGATGAGGAAACTGAGATCCTAAGAGGTGAGATGACTTGTGATAGGTTACGCTACTAGTATGTAGGAGATGTGTATACTTAACTTGAAACCCAAAGTGATGATACCCACTAAACCATAGGCCCTCCAGAGAGATGTTGACAAGATAGTTTTGTTGCTATAATTGGAAATAATAGAAGACCACCACCTCTGAACCCAGAATAAATGTACTACTTCACAGGAACAGGCTGAGTCCAGTAAATTCTTATTGGAATTTCTCTAGGTGGAGACCAAAAAAGTGAGCATCCTTTCTTGGCTTGGTCAAGTGGCACTGCCTCCTGTCCCATTCACAAGCATTCTTTATGGTCTCCACAGGCAAACATTACAGACAAAATTCTCAAAATATTTACAAGTACACAGCCCTTGTATTTGAAAATAAAAAAACAAAGAATATTTTATATTTTCCTATAAATGAAGATACTGTGTCTTGAAATTTAGCAAGACACAATTCTAAGATTATTATTTTTCATAATCCTTACCCCTTCATTCAAATATGGTTATAGATTTACTTCAGCTTAGTAATTCACTACAGTAATACCTTTGAGGAAGGAGCATGGCATAGTGGTAAGAATATGATCTTCAGAGGCAGAGGACTTGGGTTTAAATCTCACCCCTGACTCGTACTACATCTGTTACCTTAGTAAGTCACGTTAATCTTCCTGGGCCTCAGGAATCTCCTCTGTAAAATTGAGTAAGGTGACCTTTGACATCTTTACAACTCTAAAGATATAATTCTTATATCTTTATAAATCTACATATGTATATGTCACACATTTCATTTCCATTGGTTTAATTCTGAGAACTTATCGATTTTTGACTGTTTAAATATTGATACTTTTTATATTAATAAATTTTACACATTTGTATTATTCAATTATGTTTTACTGAATTCCATGTAAGTACTGGAAATACATTTTAGCATGAGAAATCTGGTATCACTGAATTGCTACTATCTAGTCAAAATGTTCATATTGTTGGTTGGTTGGTTGGTTTTTTGCATTTAAGCAGACCTAGACTGCTTGCCTTTTATAAAAGCAAAATGCCCTACAACTGTGTAGGGTGAAAATACCTATACCTTAAATCATTAAGGAGCTAATATACTGCACTATCTCTGTAACTGAGCTTAATTTTCTTCTTGTTCTGGTGAGAGAATTTACAATTTCATTTAATTTGCTCTGGCAAGTTACAAGGATCCATGGGGGCACTGTGGGTGCTCTTTGGCATAAAGGAACCAAAGGAAATTACCTGGATCTGGGGATCATGTTGGCTATAGAGTCTCCAGAGAATTTTAATAAGCCCTGTTTTGAAAAGGAACACTTTTTGTTTTCGAAAGCCTTGTCTAGAAAGGGATACATTTTTGGGTAGCTTTCACTTGAATGGGCTTATCTACTGATAGAATCATTGGAAGAGTTTCTACCCAGGGTAACTTTCTCACTTGAGAAAGAGGCAATGATTGACTTGGTCCCAAATCCCTGTGGAAGAGCAACATGTAGTTATGGCAAGCTCATTGTAGACAAAGTTTCTTATTGAAACAGAAGTCAATTTTCTTTGTCTTTGCTTTCTTTTGCTTATGGATTGAGAAAGAGCCTGCAAGGCTAAGTAAGCAGGGATAATTTGGTAAACTTTGTAAAATACTTCTTCTTTTGTTGAATTATTTAGGTAACTTTAAAATGCTCCTCGTTCCATGAATCTGTAAGACTTTGTATTTGGAAATAATTTATTTTCATCTATATTGTGAGAGTGCATGTGATATCTGAGACTTCAATGGATGGCACTGGGGAAGCAAATGAATGGATATTGTTTATGCCTCTTCAGAGATCACAGAGAACTGTTCCGAATTTGGGACAATAATTGTGTTTTAAAAATTATATACCTCTGCCTATTTGTTGCGGGGGGGGGCAAATTTCATGACCTAGGTTGGTCTTGACATGCCCAGTTTGGGTAAGAGTGGAAGGGCTCTTCTTCTCTTGCTCTTTCTCTTTTACCCTAGCTTTCAGAAATGGACCTGGGGGTATTTGTTTCTCTAGTGTGTTGTTTGTCCTGTTTCAGGTACTGGAGGTAATCCCCATAGGCCAAAGTTTTCAAGCCATAATGACCTTGGAGCCAGAATTACAAGCACAATAGTGCAGCCAGTCAGCCCAGCATGGAAGCCCTGAGAAGATAGTGTGCCTGAGACTCAAGCCCAAAGGGGGTTTTGGACTTGGAACATGGACTATGTTCTATGAGAACCAAGTTAAGCTATAAACCTAATCCCCTTCCCCTCTCTAGAAACTGAAATTGTGTGGCATGGTAGGAAAGAGGATTTTGCCTTCTCCGTATTGGGGCAGTAAGTTTATATATTTTTGATTATATCTTTTGAAGTAACAATTAGTAAAAAAAAAAAAAACAAACCAAAAAAACTAATGTGTTAGCAGCTAATAGAACTGGACAACACCATAGGTAGGGGTTAGAGTCATTTGCAGAGGGCCTATATACCCTCACATCTCCTTAAGGATACCAGAGAACCCTGAGGGAAAAGCAGAGATATAACATATTTGACCTTTGGGTGGTAGAGACCAAGTTGGAGTATTCGTAAAAGACATTATGGTGGGCACACACAAGCTCACAAGGCAGAATGATTTTTGTTTCACTATGGGGCCATGCACCAATGGATACAGATGAGGCAGTGAAGTCCCAGGCCTAAAAAGTCTAATGGTGTTCACATTTGTGACAAGAAATGATGATCAGTGGGAGCAGGGATAAGGAGTGCTTTCAGGGTTTCATAAATTTCAGTATTCATAGAAGATCATGAAAACTCATCCATAACCCTCTCTGTGGACCAGGGGAATGAAAAGAGGCAGCTGGAAGAAAACACATTTCTTCTAATTCTTTCCCCAGCCCAAGAGAGCCACTGGGATTCATCTGGCCTCACACATGAAACAGACAGTTGATATGTCAGCATGTCCTACTGGCAAACTAGAAAAACCATAAAAGGATTGTTCATATTTTTAAAAATTCCTTCCTTGGTGATGAACCTTTTCAACTCAATAACAAGACTTTGTTGACCAGATATAAAAATGCTCATTTTCAATCTGTTGAGGTGACCCTGGCTCTTTTTTCCTCTTTTTGATTTTTTTTCCCTCTTGCCTTAAAAGTTCAGAATGTCTCAAACAGTAACTGTTACATTCTGTCTAGCAACCTCGGACTGTGGACAGTGATCTAACCTCTTGGAAAAAACATGGAGTTCACCCAAAAAACTGAGAGAGACATTTTCTAGCCTGAGCCGCCGACTCATAGGTTTTCAAAGCTCAGACAGACCTCATGAACAACTCTGGGCTCGAAGCATGTCAGTCTGGCAGTGCCAATGCAAACACAGAGAGCAGGTACAAACAGCAACCACACACCAAGCAAAGGACCAGGAAGTCAGTCCATCAGGGGAGGAAAAGGGAGCCAGCTCGACAGATGATAGTACCTTCTCCCATTAGATTCTCTTGGTGTCTGAGGACACACAGAATGGACACTCCCCAAACTGAATGGAAATCAAGGTGTGATCAAGACATATTTCTGGGACTGTAATGATAAAGCAATTGTTTTCCTCTCCAACAGAGAAAGACAATATTGATATAAATAGCTCAGCACTGTGGGATCCACAAATAGGACTTCTTTTCTACACCTCTTTTATGCACCTATCATATCATATTGAAGAGTCTAGCTATTAGTAGTAATGTTTTATCTCCCTACCAGACCATAAGTCCCCTTTCTTCCCTCCCTCTTGATTTTTTCCCCTCTCACTTTAAAAGTTAAAAATGTCTCAAACAGTAACTTCTTTCCTTCCTTCTGTTTTCCTTCCTTCCTTTTTGATTTTTTTCCTCTCACTTTAAAAATTCAGAATATCTCAAACACTAACTCCCTGCCCCTCTCTCTTCTTTTCTTCTCTCTTCCTTCTTCCCTTCCTTCTTTGCTTCCTTTTTTCTTACTTCCTTCTCTCCTTTCTCTGTGTTCCCTTTCCTCCTTCCTCACCTTTCTCCTTCCCTTTCCTCTCCCACATCTCATCCAGCCTGAAAGTACAGCAGCCACTCTCAGGTACCATCCCATAGAAACTTTGGCCTGTTCTATTTCCACTGTGGACCAATTCCCCCTTCCTTAGACAACCTTGTGCCCTTTTGTTCTCAAGGGCTCACAATTTTGGTGTCAGACTTAATACAAAAGCCAGATTAGCTTAGCACACTGCAGCTCAAAATCCCCAAATTCCATCAGTCCACCACCTTTAGCTTTTCCCACAAGCAAGGGATTAGAGGAAAAACCATCACCATATATCTTTCCCAGTACCCAGGATGGTGCTCTATACATGTATTCTACAACATTTCAAGCACTTGTGATTTCTTTGGTGTGGGTTCTCATCCACAGACATAGACCGTAGCTCCTCTATGGCTTGACAGAAATTTTTTGTGATTTTCTGTGTATTTCTGAAAAAAATGTATCATCTGAGAATAAAATTCTCCAAATTTAGTTAGGATGGTCTTCTGAAAGCAAAATCTATTACGAGGTTAATTCTTCAAGCCTTTGTAGCTTGGTAAGACTTGCTTAATTTACAACTCTTCTGAAACAGTCAAGGTCATCTGCATGGTATGACGATGTATAAGGGACACTTTGATGGAGGCTTTTAATATTTTTAATTAAATGAAATTGGAAAAAGGGGTCACAAATTTTCCCTATAATAATGGTACATGACCATCCTGATTAATTTTTATTTGGGAAGGGGGTAAGTGGAAGGTCTAAATCTCTGATTTAATATATGGAACCCCCATATGGGACCCCTTCTACAGATAGAGATTACATCTGTAACTTATAGTATTTCGAGGTTATTTGGGATATTGAAGGTAATTTGGCCATGGTCACACTACCAGTATTTGTAAAAGGCAAGGCTTTAGACCTAGATTTTCCTGCCTGCCAAGCCAGCCCTCTGTCAACTCTGCAGCCTTCAAATAGTCTTACTACCACTGAATACTAGACTCCCACCCAAGATGGCGATCTGAAGGGTCGGGAGGTCTTTTGCTCCCATATAATCTTCTCTAGCAACATCTTAAAGTTCATACTAGACTCGATACTGATCAAGAAATCAAATGAGAAATTTCCATCTCAACTGCACAAAAATTTGGTTGCATAAACAGAGGCAAGAGGAAAGGGGGACACCCAAATAAAAAGCATTAGAACAGAAGTAGAACACATTGATCCAGCAAAACCTTATGTTCAGACGTAGTAAGAGTGGAAGGGGCCCCTGAGAAAGCCCCAGAAGGGTCGGAAAGCCCCCAAAGTGAGAACCTTGGAAGCCCTAGCAGCAATAGGGAGTGGAAATCATAATGGCGGCAACCAACATGGTACTGCAACACCAGAACAGCCCTGGTCTAAGCATTTTGAGTTCCTTAATACTGGGTCCTAAGAATCCAGAGAGGTCCCTGAAGTTCCAGTGCCTAAACCACATAGACTCAGGAGGGTCTAAGCCTTGATTGTTGAGGTCAATATAAAAATTCAGGTGACTCAGGTTGAGATTAAGCAAGGATAACCATTTTATCAAAAGTATAGTTCCTGGACGGAAATGAAGCTCCAATTCAGGAAGTAAAATGGGAAAGATGAATAAAATAAAGAAAAACAACCAAAAGTATAAGATACCAATGTGCTTCAATATGCAGATCCAACTCCTTAAAAGCTTCAAGCAGAAAATCAAAGGAAAAATAGATTTTCCAAAAGGATTACCTGTCTACCTAGAAGAACTGGGATTTATTTTGCTTATCTGTACTTATGTGATAAAGGGGCTCTGTACTTTCTTTAAAATAATGGTTTTACATGTATAAAATGACATGCATAGAATTACAAAGGAAACCAATTATACTGAAATACAGTTATTAATTGTATTTATCCCTTAAGAATATTAATGTCATTTAAAGGGCAGTGAAGTGAGAATGAGAAATAAATAATTAAGAAAAACAAAGGTACTGGGATAGATTGGTTCTATTTTGAGCTTTTTAAGAGGAATTAAGGGAGGGGATAAGGAAGAATCTACTACTGAAGAAAGGAAAAATGCGGAGGTTGAACTTGCAATTTCTCAAAATTGGGATGGGAAGACTATGAACTTAAAATGAAGTGAGGATGAGGAAAATAACTAATTATACTATAACATCAATATTCTGAAGATAATCCTGAAAGATTTAAGAATGCTGATCAAATAAATAATAATAAACATCTATATAGTACCTATTATGGGCCATGCACTTTGCCAAGTGTTTTACAAATACTATGTCAATTGTTCCTCACAACAACAATTTTGGTTTAAATTCTGCTTAAATCTCTTTACAAAGGAAGGCTGATATTTTATTTGATGTGAAATACTGTACTTGATCATTAAAATCTAAAACTCATTTGATGACAGATGACTAATTCTTCAAATTAAAGCATTTTCATATATAATTATAGCCCTGCGTAGAGGCTGAGTTAAGTGTGTCCAGAAATACACTAATGTGCCCGCAGCCCCCTCACCATGATGGAGCTGCCAGGATTGAGTGCCCTTAGGGAATAAGCAGGTAGCTTTCTTAGGCTCTGGGGACTCACTTTGCTTCGACCGAGCTAATCTGGCTTCCCTCCTCTGCTTCCCACTAACTGCCCCTGCCCCACTTCCACAGGACTCTGATGAGGGTAGAAGAAAGTGAGATTACTGGATTGATTTCTCTGAAATCCAAAGGAGTCGCTGCTCTGCATTCGTGGAGGAAGGTTCTGAACCAAAATTTCCCTACATCAATGAAATTGCAAATCCAAACCAAAGGGGGAAAAATGAAAGTCTGTTTGCAAACAGAATCACAGAATGTTTGCATCGGAAGGGTCCCCATATATCATCTCCTCCAAACCAACCCTATACAGGAATCTTCCCTGCAATAGTCAAGCTAAATGCCATGTCCATTTAAAGATTCCCAGTGAAGCGGGTCATTCCACTTTTAGATAATTATATTAAAAAAGATTTTTCCTCCCTGATATTTAGGCAAAATTGGCCTTTCCAACTTCTACCAATTACTCATCGTTTTGTCCCCTGAGTTTAAACAGACAACACTCCTGACACGGCAGAATTGTCAGATTCCTCTGGTGCTCTGTTTTCTATTGGGTGTGCTGTTTCTTCTGGATACCTCATCTCTCTATATTCTGGGTTGGCCATCTCTGTTAGAAATGTAGCATTATCTCTGTTGGGTATTTCCTCTGGTCTCATAAAACCAACAAGGCAGCAGATGCAAAGTGGAGAAAAATCCTTCCATACGCACTACGGCTCCATATTTCTTGTTCCTATTGTAGCTGAACTCCTTAACAAGGTTGTATCTACAGTAGGTGCCAACATGACCTCTCTTCTCATTCTCCTCTTAATTCTCTATAATCCCGCCTCTGACCTTTGATCTTTGGATCAATGCTCTCTTATCAAATCCAATGGCCTTTTCTCAAATCCCCATTGTTCTTGGCCTTTGTGCAGCTTTCGACATTATCAGTTACCCTCTTCTCCTTTCCGCTCTTTTTACTCTTATTTTTCTGACTGCTCCCTTTCAGTCTCCTATTCTGGTCATACCCACTAACTATGAGTGTTCCATAGGACTCTACCCGGTTCCTCTTCTTTTCTCCTATACTTTACTTGGTGACCCCATAACCTCTCATGGATTTTATTACCATTTCTATACTGATGATCTTCAAACCTACTTATGTAGCCCTAATTTTTCTGCTATAGGGTGCAAAGGTTTGAGAGTCGTTGGCCTGAAATCAGGAAAACAAGTTCAAATTCAGCCTCCAACATTTATTAGCTGTCTGACTTCTGCCAAGTCTTCTAACCAGCCTGCCTCGGTTTCTTCAAATGAAAAATGAGGACAATAACAGTGCCTGCTTCCCAGGATTGTCACATAGATGAAATGAGACCAAATCAGATAATATTTGTGAAGTGCTCAGCACAATGCCTGAGAGACGGCAGGTGAATAAGAAATGTTTGTTTCCTTGTTTTTAGAGGACTTACGCTGAAGTACGTTTCTCATATACCAACAGAGAGGTGATGAACACAAGGTACATAGAAATAAGTTTTATTGATGTGTTGGTGGCATAGAGGATAGTGGATAGAATGATGGGCCTAGACTCAGGGAAATCTGAGATGAAGTTTTGCCTCAGATACTTATCAGCTGTATGGCCCTGCACAAGTCATTTAACTTCTGCTTGCCTCAGTATTTCTCAACTGAAAAATGGGGACAGTAATAGCAATTACCTTGCAAGGTTAATAGGAGGAATCAAATGAGATATTTGGGTGGGGGAAGCACTCAGCACAGTGCCTTGCACATAGTAGGTACTATATAAATGTATGTTCTATTTTCTTTCCCTTCTGAGGATCTCCAAACTCATAATTCCAAGTGTGTTTCAGACACCTTGAACTGAACTATCCAGTAGACATCTTAACCTCAATATATCCAAAACTGACTCCGTCATCTTGCTCCTGGACCCTCCCCACTTCCAACTCTCCCCATCACAATCGAGGACAACACCATTCTCTCAGTCCCCAGATTTACAATCTAAGTGTCATCCATCAATCTTCACTACCTCTCACCCCTATATCCAATCTATTACCAAGGTCTATCTCTTTGATGTACCTTATTCTCTGTTCGGATACTGTCACTACCCTGGTATAGGCCTTCATCTCCTCATGTTCTCATATTGTAATAACCTACTGGTTGGCCCACCTGCCACAAGTCTTTCTCCACTCCAGTCTATCTTTTGTCCAGTTGCTAAAGTGACTTTCCAAATGCATAGGTCTGACCATGAATCTCTTTCATCTTCAGTATCAAATATGTTTGACATTTCAAGCCCTTCATAACCTAGTCTACCCCCCTACCTTTCCAGTGTCCTTACACCTTAATTCCTGCCAAGTACTCTTTGATCTAGTGACACTGGCCTCCTGGCTGTTCCTCAAACAAGAAACTGTATCTCTTGCTCCAAGCATGTTCTCTGTCTCCCATACCTAAAATGTTTTTCCTTCTCATTACCTCCTGTGAAGTCCCAGCTACAATCTTATCTTCTACAGGAAGTCTTTCCCAATCTCTCTCAAATCAAGTGCTTTCCCACTATAAATTATTTCCTATTTAACTACATATCACTTGTTTCTACAAATGTGTTTGCTTGGTATCTCCCCCATGAGACTGTGAACTCTGTTGAGGACAGGGACTATCTTCAGTCTTTCTTTGAATACCCAGCACTCACTTAGTAGGGTATCTGGAACATAGTAGGCACTTAATAAATGCCTATTGACAGACTGACATAAGAAATGGACATGGTTTTAACAATGGAAAAAACATGAAAGAAGATACGTTATCATCAGAATTGCCACTCTACCCCAAGGATCCCGATCTTTTTTTTATTTGCTGTTCTGCTGAATCCTCTTTTATATGTTGTCTTTTTATTAGAATATAAGCTCTTTAAGAGAAAACATTGTCTTGCCATTCTATTTGCAGTTCAGTGCTTAGTTGAATGTTTTGTACATAACAAGAGCTTAATAAATGCTTCTTCATTCATTAGGGTCAAAAAATTTCTTGTAACTGATTGAACCTAATACAGAGTACAGCCATAACTCTTTTGGAGTACTCTCTCCAAAACAACAACGCAAGTAAGAACAACAGAGGAGCTTTGTGGAGGCATAAACTATATAGCCTACTTTACTTCCAAGATCCTTTTCAACTGCCAGACAAATGAAATTTCATGGCCAGATTAAGAAACAAAAGCCAAGGGAAGAAGACGAAGTCATTGCCTCTCATTTTCCTGGCTCAAATTTCTGTCGTTATTATGTATCTTTGCCAAGCACAAATAAACAAACAAATAAATAAACAAAAGTAAATGAATGAATAGAAGTTGGTTGTGTGCTATTTTCTGACCAGTATACCAGATGTCTTCTACATCTACAACTCTTCCTTATTTCTGAGGCTACAAAAGGCTTTCTTGAAGATCAATCATCCAGACTCATGTCCTAGATGTCTGTGAGGCTATAGTTAAAAGAATGAAGCAGTAATGGAGTAAAATATAAAAGGATTTCAAGAACAGAACAGAAAATGAAGCAATGATTGAGATGGGGTAGAATACTAGGTATAGCACCCCAGCATACACAGGGGGCCCTGCTGTATACGTTCTTAGATCTGCTCTTCTAAGGAAAGCAACCTTAAAATGGGTAAACAATCTTACTTTAATCAAGCCCATCTATCACTCACTTAGTTCAGGAGAAAATGCCATCACCCTGAACTTCAGAAAATACAAACAGAAATTAAAGCAGAAATTGCAAGCAGAAAGACCAACAGACAGAGTTTCCAACTGTCTGACCATAGACAATACATGCATCATTACCAGAAAGAAGCACATCTAGGTTTCGAAAGGGGTAGAAGGGGGTGCTCTTTAACAGTTACCCAGAGTCTCATCCGGCCTAATCGCATGAACACTCTTCCAATGATCTGAACTCCAAAGCAAAACCTCACCTTAGAGTATACATACACTTTTCAGAGCCCATGGGCACAACACTTGTGACCCAGTGCCTCATTAGTAATTAAAAAAAGGTGTGGGCCTTCATATAAAACAAGCCTCCCCTGATCAAACTTCCCTTAATAGCCCCACCTGAGGCACATTAATGAGTGGGGAAGATTTTTAATTTCCATTACACTTGGGTTGAATGTCAGGAAGAAAGGATGTACGGAGCTCTAGAGCTAACACTGTTCAAAGTAAGCAAGTGAGTCTTAAGTTGTCAGGGTAGGAAGAGCAGGTTGCAGGGTGAACACTGCAAAAAAGTGTGGACATTGCCTATGTGTATGGAAAATCCACTGTCTAAAATTGAGGGTGCAAGGAACAAAAATGAGAAGTGGCTCTTGGGCCAAGAGAATCTCTGTTGGGCAAAATCCTTGCTTTCCTGCATCACCTAACTAAAAAGGAATGTTTAATGTTTACTTAAATTAGATTTCAGTCTCAAACCACATTAAAATCACAAACAAACCATGTGCTTACATGTGAGTGGGAAACTAAGGGAGGACAATCTATAGAAAGGAAAAAGATTTTTTTTTAAGAATGGAAATTTCAGAAACATTTGTCTGTGTTCAGTGTAGGTCCATGATGAAGTATCTCATCAACAAGACAGATTATGAAGCCTTTTGGTGTTTATGTCATAAAGGCCAGGGAACTCTGGCATCTTCTACAGGAAGGAGAAAGAAAAGTAAAGAAAACAAACAGGAGTGTTGGAGGAACTGTAAGCATCCAGAACCTGGCACAAAAATTGGCAGCAGGTGGATTTTCTTTGGAGGCTATTAATTTTGTAAGCCAAAGATACTAAAATTTGACTTCCCTTTTCAAGTCTGGAAGGCACAATGCACAGGTCTCTTGCTCCAGCCTTCCCCAAGGGCCATCTTTTTTCAAACCTAAGCCTCACCTCTTCATTGGCTCAGATTTCAAAAAAAGAATCCACTGACGAGGACTGATTTGGACTTGCCACCTATTGCAGGCAAGTATAAGTTAATATTAATCTAGCCTTCTTCGACAGCCATGTATTGTCTAAAATGCACAAAATATTGCATGTTCTCAAAAAATCTGATTCTAATTGTGTACCCAGAAAACAGGACCAAAGCCCTTTCTCACCACCACCCACAAATCATTTTAACATTGACTCACTGTTTACTCATCTTACGTTGCTGCTCTTGCAATAAGACCAGATGTCCCCCATGTGAAGATCACATACCCAAAAGTGAGGTCACATTATTGATCATGCTGATTTCCTAGCACTGACATGAAGTTAGATTTGGGTATGTTTTGCAGAAACCCTGACATGTAGATTTTAACAAGTCAACAAAGAGTCTTCACAGGTTCTTTTCACTGAAATAGACTTTCTAAAAATAAAAATGAAAAAGAAACTCTCGAGCATATTTTATATTTATCAAAAAATTTCCTATTTGCTAATGTTTCACAGTGTCTGCTCTGCAACTTATAGCCTTAAAGAATTATCTGTGGGTACTAAGAGGTTAAGTAAATCTCCTAGGGTCACACAGGCAGGATGTATTAGAGGCAAGACTTGAACGCATGTCTCTTGGCTCCACCATCATTTCTCTATCCACTATACCAGAATGCCTCTTCAATTACCTCTCTTTCTCTCTGCCAACCTAGCTATCTTCCTATCTCTCTACAGCTAGGACCCAATTAGTATGACTAATGAATTCCCTAAAGTGGGATTATTCAATTTATTCCATTATTCTAATTCACACTGTGTATTTCCATTGAGCTGGAACCAATTGCCATATTTTATATAACTTTAAATAGTGTGAATTTGAATACATGTAAGCACTTCAGGGAATTCAATATTCACACTAATTGGAATTTCTCTCTCAACTTAATCTTCTCATCTATAATAAATTAAATGTATTATATATTCCATGTTGTATATTACATTATATATAATATATAATTTTCCCTAACTCCATACTTATTTTATCTTCCAAATAATTAGCAACAAAAGTTTTGTTGTTGTTGACGTTGTTGTTTTGTGACATGTGGATACCTGGCAATGTGATAGTTTTTCCAGTGTATGAATTCTCTCTGTCAATGCCCATCAATTCACTGGTAATTTTCGTCTTAGAAAGTTGCGTAATAGCCCAGAGTGATATAGTGAGTATGTCAGAGGCAGGATTTGAACCCAAGTATCCCTGACACCAAATAAATGATCCTATTTACTACACTTTGCCATGCTGCATTTCAATATATTTAAGTTCATAAAAATAATATATACAAAATAATTGCATCGTGTTTACATCTCCATACATATTTTATAATTCAACTTAAGATACATCATGCATTAATGTGATTTTCTGATTTTTAAAATGTGCCTAGCTTAGGCCCCTATCAACTGTTTGACATCAAGCTTTCCATCTTATTGACTTAGATAATAATGTTTGCACTACTTGAATAATAGAGCTGAAGAGATCAGAGTGCTGGACTCTGGAATAAGGAAGAGCCAAGTTTAAATCTTCCATGTGATGTTTCTATCTATGTGGCTTTGAATCGAACATATGTCTGTCCATCTTTCTGTCTATGGCAAAAAATAAAAAGACTCCTAGGTTAGATTAATAGAGAAATGATGGTCAGAGAAAAGGAGATTAGAATACCACAATACCCTATCTTTGTTATTCTTGTAAGATCACATATGGTGTATTATGTATAGTTTTGGCACCACCAATTAGAGAAGACATTGAGAAACCAAAGCATATGTATGAAGGCAAGGTATGGTAATACAATGAGGATCCATGCCATGTTGAAAGAACTGAGGATATTTAACCTAGACAAGAGAAGACATTAATACTAAGTAATAGCTATTTTTAAGTATTTGAAGGGTTGCCTTGTAGAAGAGGATTTGATTTATTTTGTTTGTTTTCAAATGTTAGAACTGGGAGCAATAGGTGTGGAAGATGCTGGGTCAGCTTTCAGTTCAGCAAAAGAAATAACTTCCTAAAAATTAAAGTTGACCAAAAATGGAATGAGTGCTCTTACCGATAATGAGTTTCTCTTCACTAGCAGTGTTCTAAAAGAAGCTAGATGACCACTTATTGGAGATGTTTTGGAAGGGATTCCTGATCAAGGACAGATCAAATACACTAGATGACTTCTGAGATTACAATTTCTTCTGAAATTCCATGGTTATAGAAGAATTCAGATAAACTCATTGACAGTCTATTTTTCCCACCATATAATGGCTTTCTCTCATGCGCGAAGTATCTAACTTGTGTATTTTCTGTAGTAGATTTTCACTCTCAGAACTTTCCCATGCTGAATGAACATATTGAGCCATATGTAGATGCCCTGCCCCATTCAAGGGCATCTTAACTTCGTTTACTTAACTTTTTATATGCTCTATAACTATGTCTATACTTCCACTAATACGCAATTTTGGCATAACACCTAATTTTCCCCACCAACCAGCAAGCTCCAAGATTGCCTTCTAGCACTACTCACAAAACTGATTCTAAGGATATGCAAGCTAGTTTTAATCTTTTACAAATTTGTATCTCCAGCAACTAATAGTATCTGGCACACAAAATGAATTTAACGCTTATTATGAACTGTTATTAGGGCAATTTATGTACATAAGATTATTTGGGGAAGCTAAGAGGAATGAAAGCATATGAAACACGTTTCAAATTCAAAAGCTAAGCACTTTGGGATAAGTTAGAGCCCCAGACTAGATCTTGTGAGGCTTGGATTCTGGTCCTGATTGTAACAAACTAATGATGCAACCCTGAGGAAGTGCTTGCCCTGTCCTGGCCTCCAATTTCTTATACACTTCTCCTACTGAATGGCTTCTCAGATTCTCTCTTCCTTTGAAATTAGAATTCTGTTCTATGATAATATATATGATCTCCTCTATTGACACAGGAAATTAGTATATCCTGAACTATGTAACAATGCCTGTCCACAATCAGGATTAAAATTCACTCTATTTTAATCAACAGAAATAATATCTGTATTATAGGGACATCATCGTATCAGGAATGAGATACTTCTACCCTTTTGTTTATAATTCCTCTTAAGTCCACACAAAAGCAAAATCTAGGGAAAAATAGTACCTATTGCACCTAGTAAGCATTGTACCTAGTAAGCATTTAATATGAACATCTGTTCAATTGCCTTGAATGGAATGAACTGGATGTAAGCAAATTCCATCAATCATGCTACTATTTTTGAACCATTTCAATGTTCAACATCAGGTGGAATAAATTTTTCATCCTTATTTCTCTCTTCTTTGTATACAAGCTAAGTAAAAGCATAGGATATAATACTCTCTCTCTCTCTCTCTCTCTCTCTCTCTCTCTCTCATACACACACACACACACACACACACACACACACACACACACACATCTTTCTTCATTTATATGTGTACATACTCAGAATCATAATGAAACTTTTCATGCTACAGTCAGATTTCCAAAAAACACAGCAGCGACACTAGAATAGTTCAATCACTTAAATTCTTGGTTAGTAGATCCACATTTTCTATAAATGTTCTTTCCTTAAAAGACCTCTGAAAAGCTATTGCAAACTATTTTTTAAGTTAATGGATTGGAATGACATATATTAACAAAGTAAATGTTTATTTCTTGAGAATCTGGGTACAAGTCTTACCTTTTAAACATACTATATATAGGATGCTAGAAAATTCCCTTTACCTTTCAGAGCCCTAAACAGTTTTTTAAGAATATACATTTCCAAGAAGGTAACTACCTACACTAGCAGAGAGAGAAACCCCACTCCTGACAGTTCACTATACAAATGAAATCATTCTACTAATTATAGTTCCGACAGTAATGAAATCACCAGTTCTTTTCCTTATAGCTTCTTCAGTAGCATTTCATTCCTTCTAGAGGAATGATGTCATTTTACAAAATGAACCTACCTATCGCAGAAATTGCTTTCATTCAGTCACTATCCAATTAAATAGGAGAAAAATACACTTATTGAATGTCTATTGTATACAAGGCACTATGCTAAGAGACTTGCAACTAAATAAGACTTGAGTCCTACTCCAAGGGGTAGTTGCAAAAGAGAAGAAGGAGACAAATACATACCCCCCAAAATACAATATGATGGTACATAAGAAGAACAAGAAAATGTTGTGCATATCTGTAAGGATCACATGGCCTGTAGTTGAAAGGATAAAGAAAAGTCATCTGGTAATGTTTGGGGCAGTGGATAGGGTGCTGGGCCTGGAGTCAGGAAGACTCATTGGGTTCAAATCTGGCCTCAGATACTTCCTAGTTGTATGACCCAGGAAAGTCATTCACCCCTGTTTACCTCAGTTTCCTCATTTGTAAAATGACCTGAAGAAGGAAAAGAAAACCACTCTGGTATCTCCACCGAGAAAACCCCAAAGTAGGTCACGAAGATTCAGCTATAACTGAAAAACAGCTGTACAAAAAAAAAAACCTGGTAAAAGTAACATTTGAGAGACCCTTAAAACTGGATGGATGGAAATTTCAGGTATGGTGAGAAATGTGGCCAACTTGATGGACTCAGGTGAAAATACAGTATATTCAGGTAATGGTAAGTAGAATTGCTTAACTGCTTAATTGCAAAGGAGAGTAGTGTAAGATAAAAGGAAAAGGGAGCTGGATCCAGCATCCAAGTTACCTCTCCATTTTGGACTTAAAGCCATGTAGACCATGTTCTCTTTTCCTTCTCCTCTAAAGTGAATGCATAGCTATACACTTTGGAGAAGGCATAAGAACGCAATGAGTGGAAAAAAATATTTGCTCTGGAGACAGGGGTCTTTGCCTGAGGAATTGTGGATGAGTCACGTTAGCTTCTTTGCAATCATTTTCTTCATCTGTACAACGAGAGGGTTAAACTAGATGACCTTTGAGGTATCAGTCAGCTCAAAAATGACTGTCGGATTATCCTATCATGCTCCTTATTCTTAGCTTTCAAATAAATCCTAGGCATGCTTTGAGATTTGGAACAATGGGCCATCTTTAAACTTGTTTTCACTGTTCCAATTTTCTGAACACCTTGATGATATGGTTCAGTGAGTTCACAGTGCTTAACATAACATCATGCAACATTACACATCTAATGGCAGGCAGTGTGCCATCCTGCACAACGAGCACTGGAAGTGGAATCAAGACTTGAGCTCAAGTGATTGTTCTCCTTAGCTACCCAACCATAAGTAATACAATTACCTACCTATGCCTCACTTTCCTCATGTGTAAAATGAGGATAATATTATACCCCCTCTCTCACAGGGACGCTTGGAAAGGGCTATATAGCTTGAGTTATTTTTTAAGGCAATCAGGGTTAAGCGATTTGTTCGTGGTTACAGAGCTAGTATATGCCTGAGGCCAGATTTGAACTCAGGTCTTCCTGACACCAGGGTCAGTGTTCTATCCATTGTGCTACCTATCTGCCCCAGTTTGAGTTATTATTAATATTTTTTGCAATGATGAATCTAAAGTGTAAACACAGAAATATTAATAATAATAGAAAGCATTTATATAGTGGGGCTCATTTTTGGAGGATTCTCATTTGTTCATTTGTTTCTTTTGCGTCTTTCTTTCTCACTGAAGCCTACAGGTTCAGGAATAATTTATAGCCTGACCCCACTGCTGTTCAGCACAGAAGCTTTGAACTATTCCATTTGTGATCTAAACCAGTTGACCCCCTCCTTAGTCAGTCTGGTGGTCCCCCATTCCCAGGGACTCAGCATATTGGTATCAAACGTACTGTGGCAGCTCCATCAGCTTTAACCTTACTGCAGGTCAAAAACCACTGAACTCGAGTTCAGACTTGCCATTTTCAGAGATTAACAAGCTTGTGATGCCACATCCTGCTTATATAATACTTTACATAAGTAATTGGGAGCTAGTGCAAGAAAGCCCCCATCAGCAGGCTATGCTAATACAACTTGCCCCTGTGGAGATTCTGGGAAGCCTGGCCAGAGGATATGCACTATACATATTGTATCATTCAGTACTCACAACAATCCTGTGAGAGATGTGATAATCTTATTATCCCCATGCTATAGATAAACTGAGTCTAGTTAAGTGATTTTCCTAAGAGTAACAACTAGTAGGCAAGTTTTGAATCCAAGTCTCCTGACTCCAAGCCAGTGTTCTATCCCCTGTACCACCTAACTTTTATGGTTTTTGTTCAATTGTTTCGTGTCCAATTCTCCGTGACCTCATTTGGGGTTTTCTTGGCAAAGATACAGGAACAGTTTGCCATTTACTTCTCTAGATAATTTTACAGGTGAGGAAACCGAGATAAACAGGCATAAGTGACTTGCCTGGGGTCACACAGCTAGTAAGTGTCTGAAGCTTGATTTGAACTGAGGTCTTCCTGTCTCCAAGCCCAGCACTCTATCCAATGATACGTATCCCCTAGGTGCCCACCATCTAATTGCCATTCCCAAAGAATGTATGGAGACTTAGTAAATTCCCAAAAGTCTATAAGGAAGTTGATATGATACAGGGAATACAGTCCAACTTAACTCTAACATAACTGTGATGTATGATGAGAATGATAATGGGTTCTGATCTTGACGCTTGACATTGAACTGCTGTGGAAACTTACAGATCATCTTCTTCATCTGCACAATGGGAATTAAAAATATACATGCCCTACCAATGTGACAGGATAGTAGAGAAGATCAGATGGTATAATATATGATAATGATAAGGTGTTGACCGGTGATAAAACATTAACTTGGGAAAATCCCAAGGAGGAAATTCAGTTACCAATAATGTTAGCATCATAGTTGTCTTCTACCCTGAGATAATGAGTACTATACCCAGAGTTTTATAGCAAGAATGTAAGAGTTAAGACTTGAACACAGGTCTTCCTGGCTTCATGGTTGTCTCTCCACTATGCCTAGTTGCCTCTCACATGAAAGTATTCTGAAAAATAATCAAGTACTACATAAACATACAGTATTGTTGGGGTTTTTTGTTTGTTTTTCTTAACAACAATTTCCAGTGTTTATGTATTATTCCAAGTGTCTGAATCCCGGTCTGGAAAATCAGGCAAGAATTCTTTTGAAGACAAGCTTTTTTTTCATGACCTTTTAGTGTTTCCTGATTATTTCCATGCTGGCCCCAAGTACTGCAAAAACAGCCACTCTCATAACTCTTTCACACCTCTGCTTCCCATTCTGGCCAGACTCTGCTGTCAGAGAGGTGTGTTAAGATAGTCAGGGGAAAAGTCCATTAGATGCTACTAAGTGTGAATTGAAAATAAAGAAGTGGGCTGAGAGTCACATGGTGATGACTTCTTGGCATGAGATGAAGGATGCTTCTTGCAGAACAGCAATGAAGCAGAGTTTCTTCTGAATTTACCTGAGCTGAATCAATTGCTCCTGATAACTGTTGTAACCATTATTTGTAGTACCTTTGAGCTTCATTCACATCTGTAATCCTGCTTCCTATGACTTGCAATTAATGTTTCACAGCTGTCAGAAGGGGAGATAATGAAATTTTAATATGAAAAAAGAGAGATACAGTTCAATCCCACCAAACAAACTGAGAAGGGTCAAATGATGAGATCATTAATAAGTTTACAAATAAAAAGCTATTATTGAAAAAGTCTTATAAATTTCAAGGAACAATGAGGTACAGTAGATAGATAACTGGCATCATAAGCCAGAAAGACTTGGGTTTGTCATATCTCTTAACAAATATTGGCTCTGTTACACTGAGTGCTCTAGGAAATTCTTGAAGGATTTAAGTTGCAGAAGGGGTACTGATCTGCATTGTTTAGAGGGAGTTTTCATATCTGAGGGTTTCCACAACAGTGAAATCACAGGTCCAACACATATTCCAGTAGAAAGTTTCAACAGCAAATCTTGTGCCAATCTACTAAGCAAATATTCTAACAAAAACTTAAATCAAACTGATGAGCAATGATATGGCATAATGAAAAGAACCTTAGAATTGGAGTCAGAAGACCTACATTCAGATTCCAATGATCTAGATGCAGATTTGAAAAACTTAGGATCTAGTCTTTGCAACCTCATTAGCTTTGGGACCTTGCCAACCTTACAAAATTGTTGTAATAATTAGGATGCTATTTAACTACAAAATACTATTTAACTGGAAATAGAGGCATGCTTCTAGATATAAAGAAAAAGAAAAATAACAGTCAAATTCTGCTAGAGAAAGTATCTTAGCATCTCCCTCTAACCTAGCTTGATAACCTTTTCTTTGATATTGTCTTCTTTCTAGGTTTTCATGATAATCTCCTCTCTTTGTTCTCCTCCTATTTTCTGACAGTTATTTCTCAGTCATTTTTTGCAGGAGCTTGATCCAGCATCCAGTGTTTATCTCAAAAGACTGTACAGGACTTTCTTCTTTTCTCCATCTACATTATGTCCCTTGGTGACTCCATCCGTCCCATTGTATTAAATTATCATCTCTATGCACGTGGGTCTTAGATATATTTGTCCAGCCCTAACCTCTCTCCCAATCACCAGTCTTGCATCTCTAGCTGCCTATTGGATTTCTGATTGGATCTTTTAAGGTATCTTAAGCTCAACATGTTCAAAAATGAATTCACTTTCCCCAAAAATCCTTACTTCTTCCTAACTTTCGTATTACAGTTAAAGGTACCACCAATGCTCGTAGTCACACAAGTTTGCAATTTAGTCTACATCCTCAATTCCTTACCCCATCCCCAATCAAGTCAAGTCCTATTCTTTCTCAGTAACATCTCTTGTTTATCACCCTTCTCTTCTGCTACTGCCTCCACCTCAAGCCTGCGTTATTAGAATACCCTGTCACAGATCTCATCCCTCTTCAGTTCATCCTCCACTCAGCTGTCAAAGTAATCTTCCAAACAAGAAGATCCGACCACGCTTCTATTCAGACTCTAGTCTCACTCTAGTGATTATCGTATCTAGAATCAAATATAAAGTCCTCAGTTTGGTTTTCCAAACCTTTCATAACCTCACCCTTTTCCTCCCTTTCCAGTCTTCTTACACTTCACTCATCCCATATATTGTATGATCCACTAACATTGACTTCTTTGCTGTTCTTTGAACAAGATGCTCCATCTCCCAACTCCATGTGTTTTCACTGGCTGCCTCTCTCACCTAAAACTCTCACATGACTTACCTCAACCTCCTAACTTCCCAGCTTCCTCTAAGTCTTAACTAAAGTCCTACCTTCTGTAGGAAGCCTTTCCTGAGCCTCCTTCATCTTAGTGCCTTCCCTCTGAGATTACCTCCAATTCACTCTGTATATATACATTTTGTCTCCCTCATTGAACTATGAATTCCATGAGAGCAGGGTTTTGTTTTGTTTTTTCCACCTTTGTATCCCCAGCACTGAGAATATAGTAGGTACTTAGTAAATGCTAGCTAACTAACTAATTAGTAGACCTGGATAAGCTTTCTTCAGTTATCAAGAGGTTAGCAAAAGTTACAAAATATAGCAAATGGAATAGGGAACAAAATCAGGAAAAATAGAGAAGGTACCTTGGAGAAGGTACTCCTTCAAATAAAATTAATGCCAATGTTAAGGTACATTAACTTTAAGGTGTTTTGCTGATGCCTTCAGACTTTTAAGGGCCATTTGAAACCAGTGAATTATTTACAGGAAAAGGTTATAAGTATTTAAAGGAATCAAGGACCCTCTTTTTTACAGGAAACATAAAGGACTTTTCCATCCTAGAATACCTTTGAGTATGTAATTAAAAGGAAGAAAGTCTTCATGCCTCTCTGATCGTGACAGCCAGAACTCCTGTGTCTTTTTTTTTCTAACTTAAGGGAGGAAGAGGAACAAGCGGGAACCTAAAACCACCAAGTTCAACTCCACAGACCAAAGCCTAAAAATAGGTCAGACTCTGCTTTCTTACGGAAAGAAATATAAAGTAAGAAAGAAAAAAACAGAAGATCTGAACTGCTTTTCAAAGTTGTCTGCATTTAGTGCCAAGAACCCAAGGCAGCCTAGTATTTAGAGGCCTCTTGTGAACCATTTCTGGCTCCTTACAGTCACTAGTGACTGAATACACCATGCTGGGAAGTAATGTTAAAAAATAAAAAAGATTTTTTAACTTCATAGGCATTTAGTTGATCTAACCATTATTTAAGTATACACCTTTCAATAATTACTCTGAAGTCTCTTTTCAGCTAATGAAGCTTTTACAAATATCCACTATCAGTTATGGACAACTTAAACAGAAATACACAAGGATATTATGCAAGTATATATGTATGCATGTGTATGTGTAATGTACACATGTATGTTCACGTATATATGCATGTTTATACCTACAGAGCCCTGATACCTACATGTCTGTATCTATCGGTATCCCTGCCACAAATATTTTCCTGCTTCAGCCCATCTTTCACTCAGCTGTCAAATTCATCTTCCAAAAATGCAGGTCTACCACATCATCCCTCTATTCAACAAACTCTAGGGACTCCCTATCACATCTGGGATCAAGTATAAAATCCTCAGTTTGACTTTCAAAGCTTTTCATAATCTCACCCTTCCTCCCTTTCCAGTCTTCTTACACCTCATTCACCCCATGTATTCAGTGATCCAGTGACACTGCCTTTCTTACTGATCTTTGAATAAGATTCTTCATCTCCTGATTCTGTCTGTAGATAGATAGATAGACAGACAGAAAGACAGATAGATAGATAGATAGATGATAAATAGATAGATAATAGAGAGATAGACACAGACATATGGGTATATACATTTATGCTCATGTGTGCATATTTGTATGAAGGCTATAATTTAGGAATCAAAACACAATACCTGTTTTTGTTATTTTCTTTTTATGTGGCATATAGATAATGATGTGTGGATTATGATTTGGAAGTTTTCTTTAACATGTGTCCCTTTGTCATTCATAGAATTGCATGTTATTTAAGGTCAAACTCAGGAACACCTGACTTTATACTTAACTGATTTTCCAGATGGATGAGCCCCCTGCCATGATCTATTCATCAGAACCTAAATGCTTCCTTAGAGAACATGACGTGATCCTTGCAAAACATTGTGAGTCAGAAAATAGTATTCCTTAAGCATTTGCTTACACATTCAGCATTCAACATTTATTGAGCACTATACCAGCAAATGAGAGATTGGCAGGGATATAGACATAAATATGAATATGACACAGGCCTTGCCCACAGCATGGAGGATGACATATCCAAAAATAACCACAATAAAAAGAAAGATAAGCTCTATAGGAAAGGGAAAAAAAATGCTGGGGGATGTCACAAGAAGGGGAAACAATGACTTGGAGCATGTCCAAAGTACCCCAGAGAAGGACTGAGAGAGGGAAAAAAATCCAAGTCACATGAAGAGGGAATGATGAATATGGACAAAAGAATACTAAGAGGAAAGATTCCTAAACTTTTGAGGGTTGTAGATCTCTGACAGTCTGTTGAAGCCTATGACTCTCTTCTCAAAATATTTTTAAATGAATAAAATACATTGAATTAAGAAGAAAACCAATTACCTTGAAATGTAGTTCTTAAAACACTTTTTTAAAACATAGGTTTATGAAGACTGGATTAAGGACCCCTGCCATTGGAGGAGACATGATTATGGTCTTTAAATATTTGAAGGGCAGTCATATAGAAAAATGGATAGGATTAATTCAATGTGGGTTCAGAGGGCAGAACTGGAAGTAGTTAGTGGAAACTAGTGGAGGATTTCCTGGATCAGTGGTCAGTTCCCTATTCACTACCCCATAGTTTCCTCTCTGATACACACACACACACACACCCCTTTAGTAGAGTACATATATTTGTGTATGTACACATATATCAAACACACACATATATGGATATATGAACACATGAATGTATATAGAAGTAGATTATATGGAAGCCTATACATATGCATAAATATGCATGTCTTTATCCAGTATATACTTTTGGGACACCATATGTGTATATATGTGTGTGTGTTTTTGTGTGTGTGTGTGTGTGTGTGTGCGTATACATTAAGGCATCAAGGAACTGTGGAGGCAGTGTCAATACCAATGACATCAAAGATTCTTAAAATATACCTGTAGGAATATTCTGGAATTCCCTCCAAAGTTCTCTTAGGTGATCCCCACGTGACATTTATTCCAACTACCACGTGACGATTTCCATTCTCATGATTTCCACATAGCTAGTCTCCTAGGCTTCCTAGAAATATTTACTTTACTTCTTTACCAAGTTTTTTGTCTCCATTCCAGCGTAGATGCTCTCTTTCAAATGAATCCCTCAGCCCCAGATATCCTTTGAAATCAAAGATAAATCTGGGCAATAACAGGACATGAGAGTATTTTGTATATTATTAAGAGTTTCAGTTAAAATGTTTTTGAAAAAAAGTTTTTAAATCCTCCTAGGTAATGAATAATGTCACTTGCAAAAAATACTCAAATCTATATGATTCCCCATTTTTTCATAAAGTTGATATTTTAGACACTAGCAGTCAAATGATTCCTGAAAACAGGAAATATTCAATAATATTTCTCTAAGTATTAATCTCCCATTACATAGAACATTCTCATGCATAAAAGCAGCGATAATACTTTGGGAACCTGTTTGGACATAGTCCCCAACAGGAACACAGTGGTAGCTTAAGTAAATTTATCCATCACCCTGGACCAGTCTTTCCATTTATAAAATGAGAAGGTGAGACTGTGTGTGATCTACAAAGTGACTTCTAGGTTGAGGTAGGATAACTACGTAAGTGATGTATTTTTTGTACTGCTCACTCAATATTGTATTAGGTCTCCCTTATCACAATGTCTCATTTGACTTCATGCAAACATAGTTCAGTTCCCCTAATTGCTTTCTATTTCATGCCATTTCCAGAATTTCATAATCATTTACAAGTTCTTTCTGCAATTCTTTATCTCTAACCTTCTAAATTCACAAATCAAAAAGCCAACAGGTGCTAGAAACCTGTGTCATTGTTTGTCTAGTAATAGAATTCTTTTTCACCTATAGAATTACAGCTTGGGACTAACCCTTGAGGACACTGTGCACTTTCCTTGACCTAAGGGAAACACCTGTTCTCTGGGTTTTCCCATGCAATAATCACAAATCATACAGGAAGGTAGAGGCTATCACAATGGAAATAGTTTTTAAAACAATAGCAACAACCCTGCAACTTAAAAAATATAGTGGAGGAAATGAATGATTTTATGCCTGTTTTTCTCCAAGCATGTCTCTATGTTTCTCATTTAAAAAATATTCTATCAGATTTGAATAGCCTCTTTAAAAATGAATGATTTTGCCTGTCTTACTTGAGATGAATAGACATAATCATATATCACTGTCTTCTAGTACTCAAAAAATTTTTTAAATGTTTTCCCCAGGGTAAACATTCTGCTTTATTTTACATTGCTATATGCTTTACAAGATTTTTAAGTTTTCCTAAAAATGTCTAAAAATGAGATAAATTTATCTCAGAACATATAACTTGTCTAATAAATGAAAGAAAAGATAAGGATTGGATTCACTTGGATTTATTTCACATCTGAGATTCATACCCTGTCCTTGGCCTATTGCAATCTAGGTTATCAACTTCCAGACCCAGCACTGCAAAAAAAATCATTTGGTAAAGTGCAGACTACAGTATATGCATCTAAGAACTGGCCATATAATATAATAGATAATGGCATGGATTAGATGAGAGTCAGGAAACTCAACTTCATATTCCTGGCTCTTCTAATTATTGTGTGATAGAAGGCAAGTCACTTCACTATTTTGAACCTTACATCACTTGTTTGTAAAATGAGGGGGTTGGAAAATATATAGTCTTTAAGATCATTTTTCAGCTCTGATATTCTATGAACCATATTCTCAGATTATGATGTTTCGTCTAATATTTCAGTTAATTCTGTATAAATTTCAATATTAAACCTATAAAATATTTCTAAAGTTCTGAGACATTTGTCATTCACCTAAAATAAATTCATAATAAATGTTTACATATGCATTCATATACATGTACTTATGTGTTCCTACATAGAAGTGAACAACTTGATCCTGGAAGAACTTTATTAACTCTAATTGGTAAAAAAGAGTATCAATTAAGAATGTTTGCATACATATCTTTGTTCATATAGGAAGGAGTATATATTAAATAAGATTTTAACATACCCTAATACATTTTAATTATAAATGGTCTATTTCTTACAGTGTTTGCTTTCATAGCAGAGAATCAATTTTGAAAAATACCATAAATGACCGTGAGTTTCAACAATATATTAGGTGACCACTTGACTCAAAAGCTCATCTCTGAAAAAGCTGGGCATAAAAAAGAGCAATTTTGTTACTACCTTACTCAATTATATTTGTATCATATAGATGTACATATAGCTTAAAAACTGTGTAACAGAGTTTTACAATTTTATTTCATATTCTTTGTGTATTGAAATGTTTATATTTGTTCATGATTGTTTGGGTGACAATTAAAGAGAAAACTTTGTAAACATACTAGCAGGGAAGGGGTCGCTTGGATAGCCTGTTATGTATACATATATATATATATATATATATATATATATATATATATATATATAACACACGCATATGCATTTTGTATGTATGTATGTAGACATGTACATGTATGTATATATCAAGTGTTATTTTCCCTAGCCATTTTCCCGATTTCCAGGAATGGAGTACCCAAACTAGATTTTAACAGAGTTGTTGTAACAGCATTACAACAACATGAGAATAAGTGTCTGCTGTGTATTCATAGAAATGAGAATCAGTGACTGCACTCTACCACCCCCTTGTAATTTATCAAACTGAGTTATTTTTATGAATCAGAAGATCTGCAGTCAAAGACCATACACTCATTCTGTAACCTAGTCCTCTCTTCATCTCTCTGGCTTCAATTTCCTTATCTAGAAAATGAGATGGCTGTACTGAATAGACTCAGAAGCCCCTTCCAGCTCTGAATCTGGGATCTTATCATCCTCTTCAATGTAGCAGTAGCCTGAGTGGGAACTAAGCATGGGAGCGAAGAACTCTTAAACGTAAGCCAAATTCTAATGTGGCTGGGGTGGGGGGAGGGAACCTAGATAGCAAATCAGATGTTGGTATTTAATGTTGCCCACGAAAACCCTGGATAGTCATATATCAAAGAGAGAATTTACAAGAGATGCTCCCAAGAATGAATCCTGTTTGTGCAAATCCAGAGTCTAAAGCTCAACTTACATGAGTTTTATTTTTAATACACATTTATTAGCACCTACTATATGCCAAGCATTTTTCAAAGTGATAAAAAGATGAAGACAAAGAGATATCATCTGATCTTTATGACAATCCTGGGAGGTAGGCACTTGTTGCTATTACCTTCATTTTATAGTTGAGGAAAAAATAAGCAGACAGAAGTTATTGTCTTCATTTTACAATTGAAAAAACAGGGACAGACAGAGGTTCAGTAATATGCCCAGGGTCACATTGTCAGTAAGCATCTGAGGCCAGATTTCAACCTCCTAACTTCAGGCCCAGGACTATATCCACTGTGACACATAGTTGCCTAGCTTTAATCAAAGTATAGCTTCCGGACCTACCTATGGTAATTATTACAGATTTTACAACCTTTCTTTTGTGAAAGTCTCAGGTCTCAAATATAAGAAAGGTTTATAAACACCAATATTTTGTATTATTGTTTGCTGCAGCATCAGGGGTCATTACTGGGGAGAGGGGATACTGAAAAAACAGTCAAGTCTGAGTCTGAAATGCTTCAGAGTCCAGTTTGTTCCCCAGGGGAATAAATTATCTAGGGGCTGAGTGCGACTCGTATTCATTAAGTGACCTAGGTCTACAGCTTCATAGTCATTCATTAGAATGCCCTTTCCATTTAGGATAAAATATCTATTAAAATTACTCTTTAAACTTGGCAAGAGTTTCTAACTTTGATTTCCTTAGCCTATAGTAATGGTATCAGCTAATCTACAGAATCAAAACTGTCCCTCTTCTTCATCTTATTCTCATATATAAGAGAGTGGACATGTGTGAAGGTGCTTCCATTACACAAGATGTGTCATTCTCAAACCCACTGAACCACAAAGTTCAGCTCTTTTCTTGCAATGTCTTCTTATTCGCCGAGTAGTCCAACAAATATTTAAATGCTTACTCTATGCAAGATACCACAAGGGTTGATTTCTTTATCAATTTACTATTCTGCATGAACTGATTTTGAGATGCCAATTCGGAAAGCCATAGTCAAAATCAAATGACGACTTTTTTTTAAGCTATTTCCAGGTCATTGGGAAAATCCCCTACGGAAAACATGAGAAAAGATGGTCAGAGTCACCCAGGACAAGTAGGCATGGATGGATTCCAGTTGGCATCACTTAAAATATATACACCACTATGAGGTTACGAATCTCATTTCAGTATTTGGGTAATGGGGGCAGGAAAAAGGAAAGCAAGAAAATATAATTACTTTGACATTCGTCCCTCTGTTTATTCAGGTAACATCATTATGCTCTGAGAATCAATGATACTCATTCTCAAGATATGTCCTTTGCCTTCCAATTGTTATTAACTTTTTTTTTTCTCCATGGATTCCTACCGGGACATTGTGTAGTTCTGGCCTGACAGATTACAGAGAGTTTGGAAGGCTGAGTGTGGATTTGAATTACTCCCAAGATGGCACTATAGTGCCCATAAAGTTTCCTCTTCTGAATCAGATTTTGTAGACTATGTTCCCAGAATAATCCTAGCCATTCGGTGAGTCTTAGAAATTCATTTGTTCATTCTACAAATATGCATTAAGTGCTTACTATATGTGTAGTACTGGGATAGGTTTACTCACTGAAACCATACTACCAAAATCATGTTATAGTAGAAAAAATAAATCACAGTAGACAAGAGTCAGCTATACCATGACTTTATCCTGGATCTATCACTAACTAGCTGCGTGCCCTCAGGCAAACTGCTTTCATTGTCTGGGTTCTATTTATAAAATTAAGAGGTTGATTCCTTCCAGTTTCAAGGCTCCATAGAGTTCTAAGTTTCAAATTTGCATTCTTTCATTCCTCAAAGTTTTCATGCCAGACAAAACTGCAATGGTCGTGACTGCAGATATAACAGTTGTAGGTAAACTGTGTAGGCACAGTCTCAGCCACGGAGGCTGAGACTGATGAATCCCTTGAACTCCTGATTTCTGAGTTGCCGTGGCCAATGCAGTATCTTCACTAAGTTCATGTGGTAATCCTCCCAGAAATGGGGAGTGACTAGCTTGTCTATGGAGGGCAAGCCAATGCAGATCAGAAATGGAGCAGGTCAATAATGGAACTGGGCTACCGAGTAACCCGCTGCACTTCCAGCCTAAGTGAGATGGAGAGACCAAGTCCTCATAAGGAAATCAATGAAAGATAGGTAGATAGACAAACAAATGAATAAATATCTTTAAAAGTCATTTCCACATGATTCACATTTGAAAATAAGAATTCTCTCCTTGAAAAGTTCATTTGAGTAAATCATAGGAAAAAAGGCAGAAAGCCTAAAAATATCTGTCCAAGAATTAAAAGGTTAACCAGAAATTCATACCCTAAACCTACCACAACCTCGTCAATAAATTTAATCAGTATTGCTGGCATAGTATATGGATCACTGGACTGTGGGTTAACATCCCACTTCAGACACTTACTGTGTGAACTGAGACAAGTTACAACCTCTCTGAACTTCTCTATCCTTCTCGGCCAAAGGAGGATAAACAATAGCACCTATTTCCAAAGATTGTTGTGAAGAATGAATGAATGAATGAAAACACATTTCTATTAAGTATCTGCCATTGGGTACACATTGTGCTAAGTAATGGAGATACAAATACAAAAAGAGGGAGTCAAAGAGATTGCATTCTAGTAAGGAAAAACAATATACACAGGAGAGTGGTGTCAAAGAAAGGAAGTTTATTTTGGGAAGTCATAGATATGATGTTGACCCAAAGAGCAGTCAATTGACACATCCCTTATGCAAGTAATGGCTCTATTGATTTTATTTGAAATGAGATACTATATGTAAAGTACTTTGCAATTTTTGAAATGTCAGATTTTAACATATTCTACTTCCTCGAATTATCCTTGTCCCCCTTCTCTCAGTTTACTTAGTGCTCACTTCAACCTATGCCTTCCTTTAAATAATTAGCATATTGTTGTTTGTAGATTAAAATTTTCCTGGATGACTGTGTCTGTGTTCATTCTATATACTGCCTTCCCCATTCGAGCCCATGATGTCAATAAGGTGAGTATCAATAAGATGAGTATAGAGGTGTAATCAGGATTAGGTTTGAATTCTGATTCTGATACTACCTGTGTAATATGGGAATGCCACTGTGTAATGGGAAGCCACTTAAATCTCTGAGCCAGTAAGTCAGTGCATAAGCATTTATTAAGTACATATGATGTACCAAGGAAGGTGCTAAGTGCTGGAGGTACAAATAAAGGCAATAGATAGTCTCTGTTCTCAAGGAGTTCATACTCTAATGGGGAAACAACATGTAAACAACTGTGCAAACAAGATATATAAAGGATACACTGAAGACAATTAGTAGAGAAAAGGCATTAACATTAAGGGGTATGAGCAAAGGCATCTATATAAGGCGGGACTTTAGCTGGGACTTGAAGGAGGCGAGGGAAGGCAGGACGTAAAAATGAAGGGGCAGAGTATTCCAAATATGGGTTATAGAGATTGAAAATGCCCAGAGTCTGTAAATAGAGTGTCTTGTTTGAGGAAGAGTAAGGAGGGCAATGTCACTGGATCAGAATACATGGAGGGGAGTGAGGTAGGAAGGGCTTATGTTTGGAAGGGCTTTGAATGCTGAACATCCTGAAGATGGAAAAGAGTTATTGGAATTAACTGAATTGGGGCAGGGGAACAAGAGCAAGGCTGAGGATGCAAACTGTCCCAATGCTTAGTCCAGTTTCTATAAATTTTATCATTATTTCCCCAGCCACCCAGACTAGAAATCTTAAAATGATCTTTCCTACTTCATTCTCCTTTGTACCCATATCTAACCACCAAACTTGTCAGTTCTTCCTTTAAAACATCTTTTGTATTCATTAAATCATTCCATCCTTTCTACCACTATCACTCTACCCAAGTCCTTTTTACCTTGTATCTAAGCAAGTATCTCTTACTAGTCTCCCAGAAGATTAGTCTGTTTTCATAATGTGCATCTATACAGTAGAAATAATACTAAATGACACTGGTATCAGAAGACCTAGGTCCAAATCCAAATTCTTATGCTACTACCTATATAATCTTGGGTAGTCACTGAACCTCTCTGGGACTCATCTTCATCTATAAAATGAAGGGAGAAGACTAGATGACCTCTAATATTCCTTCCAGCTCCATATCTAGGATCTTATGGTCTCATCAAAAATCTTTAAGAGCTTCTTAAATTTGATCGCTGTACAGAGGAAAATGCAAATCCTTAGCCTAACATTCGAGACCCTATGCCATCTGGCCACATGCTACTCATTTGTATTTATTTCTCCAACTTTCACTATACCTGTGCCAATCCCACCAGGACCCCTGAGTATGAGCTCTATAAAATCCATAGAATTACCAAGAAAACCAATTATACTGAAATAGTTATCAAGATATTCTAGTGCAACACTGTTATTTTGCAAATTAGAAAATTAAAACACCCAAAAAGGAAGTGACTTGCCTAAGCTCATTTGGCTAATAATGCAGCAGTCAAAATTAATTCTAAATTCTGTGTTCTTACCACAAGTATTGTTTCAATTCTGGGCCAAAAGTGCAACATCACAGCCAAAAGAGTCATCATGATCTTGGATTTAATTAAGAGAGACAGTGTCCTGAATGAGGACCTATAGCATGCCCTGGCTAATTCTAAAGTCCTGACATGTTTAACAAAGATAGAAGGCACTGACATTCCATGAGATTCACATGCTCCCAGTTGTTCTACCATTGCTGAAACACAGTGCTTTTCAAACATGGGGTATACTTAAAACTATAGTGGAATGTTATTATTATGTAATAAGCAGAAAGATCTGGATTCTTATCTTTAGTATAAAAGGAAATTCTTGATTCCTCAGGCAAAAAATGTTTCAAAAGAAATATTGCATTTACTATAAACAATTTTTAAAAATACAATAGGTTCCTTTCCTTCTTTCTTGGAAATACAACAAAAGACAAATAAAGGACAAAATGAGAAACATAACTCACAGCATAGGAAGCCAATTTATTTAGCCTTAATGGATAACACTTGGAATCAAAATCAATCACCATCTCACAACTGGGCTCTTTATAAAGAACGCAATAGCTCAAATTGACCATCTAATCCAACATCCCCATTTTGGAGATAAGGAAATTGATGAATGGAAAGATAACATGATTTGTCAAGATCACCCAACTTGTAGGTGAGGGAGTCCGGACTCCAACATCAGTCTTTGACTCTTGTGCAAATGCTCTTTCCTATATAATACTTCCTCCCCTACTGTTCTAGACTGGAGGTTCTTAACCTAGGACCTCTGAATTCTTTTTTAAATAATATTTTTGATAGTATGTCATTTGTCTCATTCTATAGTAATTATCAGGGATATATATGAAAAATAAATAAGTAAAAGTCTATCATGAACATAATTTCGGATAAGGCTCAAAAAATAATGCAAAGAAAGGGCCTCTAAACTAAATCAATATATACCTTGATGTTTAAAGACTTTAATTCATAGGTTGGTAGACAATGCAAAATGTGCTAGAAAATGTGTTTCAGGATCAAGAAATTAAAGAGGCAAAAAACGTGAATTATGTGGAAAAATTATGTATAATGTTATAAATACTTTATTCGAGAAAAAACTTGAAAGATTCTAGAAATAAGAAGCACCAATCAGTGGAAAAAAATTTAACTTACTAATCTTAAAACACTGGAAGTGACTAGTTGCAGATGTGGGAGTCATTTTATGATCAACTGTGTGTATAGTTAGATTATTGACTAATTAGTCAAAAAAAGAGGATAAAGATGAGAAGAAAATATCAGGTTCATTAAAAGGAACTCATTGTGACTTATGTAATAAACAAGCTGTTAACTCTGACAAATTGAAAATAAATAAGTTAAACAACTGAATTAGTGCTGACGTTTCTTAGCAAATGTAAAGCAATAACCACAATGAAGATTACCCCTCAAAAATAAACACAATAGCCCCCAAATACTTTATCAACTTCCCAAGAATCAGAATGAACCAAACGATCATACATTCCAATTTAAAGTACAAGTTCATATGCAAAATGTTACACAGGAAAACTGCAAAGATTATGAAGAATAAGTATAATATATATACAGATATTGCCTACCTTTGCAAGCCTTAAAGTGTTATGTAAGTGGTAACTATTAGAACTATTATTAAAAATATAATTTTATAAAACCACAAGGAACATTAAATAGGAAAACATACCTATGGATAGCTTGATTTAAGATAAACACATGATATTTCAGTGCTGAGCACATTAAAGACATTTTTATTAACTGCTTTTAGCAATACCTGCTATATCGGAACATATCAGGGTCAAACAAGCACAAACAAATTTTAAAACCAAGATGACCAAACATTCCAGAAAATATTTGTCTAGTCATTAGAAGATTCCTGCCACTCAAAGTAGAGTACTGGTGTGATAATGACCCTAACTTTCCCTGAAATGGAAGAATTTAGGAAGTTGGGTCAGAAGTATTTTTTTAATTTAGTTATTTTTTAGAAATTCATTTTTTTAAAAATGTTGAGTCTTCCTCCCTGCAGCTCTATGGTATAAATTATATATATGAATTTATGCAAAACACTTTCATATTAACCAAAACAGAGCATTTATATATGAACCAAAAAGGAGGAAAACCAATAGATGAAAATGAAACATACAGATTAGCATTTATATAGCAAGTTTTTCTTGTCATTGATAACACTGATGCCACAATATTTGGATTCTAATGCCTCCACTTTAATGTGCTATAAAATTAAGTGAAATGATACTCAAAAAATGAAGTGGAGGTGTCTGGATCACAAGAACAAATATATAAAAAATAAATTTGTCATGGTGGTGATGCAATATCAATAGCACTCTATTTTTAAGATGTCTTAAAGAAGACAGATTTCCAAAAATGAGTATTACATTAATTGACATCCTCCTTACTCTCTCCCAAAAAGCCACTGAGAAGATTTCAGTATCTATTGACTCATATACACCTAATTCCTCATTTGTGGGAATGGTTTATGATCATATTCAAAGATGGTCTTGAGAAAATGCTCAGGATTTTGAAGGTGATTGCTCGCAGCCAATCACATATTCCCAGCCACACAACTGACTACGTATGATAGAAATATACATATTTCTGTTATATTTGTTGTTTCTTGAATATAAATAGATAATTGACTCAGTAGAGTAAAACTCTACTTTATAGACTTTCCTCCAAATAAACTGTAAAATAGACATATGGTAAGATAGAAATATACATATTTCTGTTATATTTGTTGTTTCTTGAATATAAATAAATAATTGACTCAGTAGAGTAAAACTCTACTTTATATATTTTCCTCCAAATAAACTGTAAAATAGACATATGGTATAGACATGTTTCTTTTATTTACAAAATGGAAATAATGCTTGCAGCATCTACTTCACAGAGTTATGCTGAAGAAATAATTTGGTAAAAATGTAAAATATTCCATAAGTGCAATTCATTGTCCTCTTCTAATATCATACTATTCCTCCAGCATCTAATCAATAGGAAGTACCTATTGATTATAAATCAATAAATCAATAAAGATCCTTTGATTATAAACATCAAGAGAAGTATAAAGACATATGCCACACAAGGATATTCACTATTTTCATGGAGAATGTTCTGTACAGAATCAAAATGGAAGAAAATTCTGTACAGATGGTGAGGTCCTCCAGATGCTCCTACTTATAGATGGCATTGTGCTGATGACATTAAACTCAAGAACATTAAAGAGCCTCCCCAGTGAAATCTTGGTCATTCAAAGGAGATCACATTTAAAGTCTATGCTGGGGAAAACAACCAAATGAATAAAAATGCTTATTACCAATGTTAGCTTTTTGATGGACAACCCACAGAGTCCATCAGTGCATGCACCTTGGACAGTAAACTTGGTCCAAAGTTGAATAAAGAGAGAGGAAGTTTGATAGTATTTAGGAAACTGCACAGCACTTTCACTAAGAATAAGCTATTCCACTACAGAAAAAGCCCATCTTCTCAAAAATGAAGTCAATTTTTATTCTTTAGTAATAATTTTTCATGTTCTACAGCCATGTGGATGATCATATGTATGTACATTATGGAAAATTATGGTAAATGGGGAATTAAAATTGAATTTGATCCACTGAGACATATGGGGGGTTAAATCAACTGTAGCTCACTACTATACTAGTAGGAACTTCCCTGTGTAAACAGGAGTAAAGATATCAAGAAGGATATGAGTAGTTAGGAAAAGAGGTTGCCTCGTCATATAGTAAAAGCAAGAAATAACAGATGCAAGGCTTAAGTGTTATAGAAAGTACAAAAGTATTCTAAAAGTCTTGAAGGATCTAAAGGAAAGCCAGTCAAGTGTTAAATAGCTACTCTATGGATGGTTTATGCAAAGATGTGAATTGGAATAATACAGGGTAAAAAGATCTTTATGTGTTGTGATGTTTATTTGGAATGTATTTTGATATGATTACTTACCTACCAAAGTATGGACTTGAAAAAGTAAGCTTTCCACTTGAAAGTCTTTGATAATAAAATAGAAATAGATATCTTCAAGTAAAATATTCAATTTTATAGAAAAAAATCAAATATTTAAATTTATACTTAATTTACTCCTTAGGAGGAAAAAAAACCTTCATACTATCCTACAATATGCTGATCATCAAATTATGTTCACCTTCATTATCTTAATCATCAATCAACATTTAGTGGCCTGTAATATACCATCCACTGTACCAGAGAGAATATATTCACTGCAGAGATGCCAACAGTCCATTTATTCATCACACTTTAAAAATTGGACTCTATCATGCGTGATAAAGGTCTACATAAGCAAAACTATGCAAGGTGAATGCAACTTACACAAGGAACACTATAATAAGTCAAGTCTGGAAAGTTAATAACCAATTAAGAAAGAGTTAGGTGAAGATACAAAGCTCTTGATAATGGAAGGACAAATGAAATGGAGAACATGGTGATTACTTTTCTTGAGCTTTTTTGGAAACTCCATTTTTCCTTCCCAGATCTCCTACACTGACATGTCTTGGAAACTTTCATGGTTCATACTTGCACTTTCTATTTCAGGATGCCCTCTGTACTAGCATCAACCTGTGGCATCGGAGATAAGAAACTACCAAAATGTTGCTGAGTGAGGCTCTGCCCCATCTCTGCAAAACACGTTACTTTCCACTGCTTCAGGGATCCGCCCTGGTAGGCGGGAAAGTGAAAGCCTCATGAAGTGAAATCTCACATGAAGCAGGTTAACAATGACTAACACATATTATATAACTTAGATTAAACATTTTTTCTTTTAATTTCACAATAACCCTGTGGAGTAGATTATTATTCTATTTTACAGATAGTAAAATAGGCTGGGCACAGTTAAGTGACTTCCCCAAGGTTATAAAGCTAGAAAAAAATTCAAATCCCTGAATCCAAGTCTGGTGCTTGATCCATTTCCTCAGAGATTTTCAGGAAACTGAGAGCCAAGGCTGAAGGGAACCTCTTCACAGGAGAGTTGCTGACCACTCTTGCCATAATCTGAAGACCACTGAGGTGCCATTACCTACCTGTTTGTTGCCTTTCCTCATTGGCAATAGCCTTGTCCATAGTGCCATTGTTGTTTTAGGTATTTGGATCTTTCTTATCTGACTATGAAACTCTGTGAGTGCCATAACCACTGTTAAGGGAGGAGGGTTCTCTGTAGGGCTATTTCTTCTTTTTTCCTCCTTTTATACATGTGACAACTGAGGGTCAAAGAGTTCTCTGTTATCCCTCAGTTCCTTAGGTTAGGATTAAGGATTAAGTTTAGGAATACGCTAAGATTAAATCTGGCTCAGATTTCCTCAAATTCGATGCTCTAACTTCCATGAGTACAAGAACCACTGATTTCATGTTTCTCCCCATCACACAATAGAACAAAATAAATGCTATTAAACCCTTTCTCATCATAGGGAGTCCACTGAAAAGACTATCTTAAGTTCAAAGTTCAAAGAATTCTGTGGATCTGCAGATCTACATGCTCAGAAGCTTGTTCATCTTTGGTAAAAGCATAATTAGTGCAAAGCACACAACTGATAAAATGGGACAATATGAAAAGTAGGAACAAAACATTTTTCGATACAACTAGGACACAGACTCTAACAAATATATACACTATGAAGGGGAAGAGTAGATGATGAGAATTACACATGGAGGGAACAAGCAGATAAGGCACACATGTAGAAAAACATGCCTAGAAATCACATGTGGCCAAGGTATACATGTGAAAGAATAAATGTATAACGTGGCAACTCTAACATCTTCTAGAGATGTCATCCTACAGCTTCTATCATACTGCTCCTTTCTATTCTGCTCTTATCAGGACTCCTTTCAGTGGTCTCCACCAGATATTGCCCATTTCAGTGCTGCTTTGCTTAAGTCTCCGTTGTGTTAGGTGCTGTTAGGTAGCATGGGATTGTGGCATTTTTCTCTTTCCGGCATCTGATTTCAGCTGAAGTCCTTCCCTATAGTTCTACCTCTTCCTCAAACAAAGCATATAGATATGCCAAGCTCATCAAGTTTTTTTTAAAAAAATATTTTGCTATGAGTCTTTTAGAAAAAAAAGTGGTCTTGTCTCAGACACAGGAGTAGCTGTAGCCTCTACCCAAGAGAAAATCCCACTCATCCTCTCCTCCCTCCCATTTAAGGAGTATCTTGTCCTCTACTTTCCAGAAGTCTGCTATACAGCCTTTCAATCCCCAGAAAGCTATTCTTTCCCCCAAGTGTCAAATTCATTAGCATACACAACAGGATCTTGCTGCTGTGAACATTACACAGAGGGCTAATGCCCTCAGGCTTAATCTTTTCTTTAGTTCCTAGTCATTGGGTGTTTCCATGGGTGATCTAAAGATAGTTTACGGTGAGCATTTTGTATACCTTAATACTTCAATTTCTTAAAATAAGATTAAATATATGGGAATTATTAATCCTATCACTTCTAAACAGTTCTGAAATTTATGGTTTCCCCAGTTTTCCAATTTTTTTTCTGACTTTCAATTCTCTTTCCCTGCTCTTGAGCCCATCAAGGAACAGCACATAAGTCAAGCAAAACCAAAAAGAGGCAATATCATTGTCTCTCCTACCTGCCTAACAATCCTCATGAGCTTTTCTTATAGTTGAGGCCAGAAAAGTCTTTAAGCTCTCTCTCACAGTTCTGTTTGCAGACTGACTGTACAGACTCTCCAGTAGGCATGTGATGCTCTCCAGGAAATAAGATGTCTTGCCCTTCTAAACTCACCACTATGCTGCTAACTGAAGCCTCCACTGACTCTTCTTCCCTCAGTTTCCTCTCCCTCTGTTTGGAAAAGAACCAAACTCCTCTCAATGCCTTCCTTCTTAGAGGGCAGAAACCCACTCCACTCTACATCTTCTGTCCTGCCTTGGTTTCAACTCCATTTAACAAGGTGCTCCTAACCCTCAGACTCTGGTTTCTTCCCTCCCCCCATTTTTCTGCCTTTTATGTTTTCCCCCTTTAGATTTTTAAGCTTATTGAGGACAGACTGACTTTCTTTTTATTAATTGCATCCCTAGCACTTAGCACAGTGCCTGGCAGGTCATACATAGGCACTTTAGAAATATTTATTGGATTGAATTGAGTGAACAAATAGATTATCTTGATCAATTACTAAGGAGAAAGACTGCTGTGTGGCTTAAAAACACGTAACAAAATAATCTCTAAAGAACTGAAAAATGAATAACACAGAGAGAGGGCATCTTTATCACTGGAGGGAAAAACCAAATTGATGACATCACAAATGTATTTGAGTATCTAAGAAGAATACGAAGAGGACACTTTGAGAAGAAGGTCTGAATTTATTTCATTCATGTCATGTTGTTCTTCAGTCATGTCTGACTTCATGACCCCATGGACCCTAGCACATCAGGCCCTTCTATCATCCACTATCTCTTCAAACCTATCCAAGTTCATGTTTAATGTTTCCATGGAATTACCTATCTCATTCTCTGGCATCTGACCATTCCCTGGTATCATATTGGCAACCTTCCCATCCGAGTAGCTCATCTTCCAAAGTTATCTCTTTTATCATTTTAGTGGTGTAAGTTCTCTTGGCAAAGATAGTGGAGTGGTTTGCCATTTTCTTCTCCAGTTTTTTGTCAGAATCTCCACTATGACCTGTACACTATGGGTAACTCTGCATGGCAGAGCTCAAAGTTTCATAACAGGCCACTGCTCTTATGGCATTCATGCCATAATGTATTCAAAAGTTACACAAATGACATAGTTGGAATTTTTTTTTCCTGTCTCATGAATTCCTGTTAACATTGGGATGATACCATATAATGAATCCAAGTATAAATGAACCAATTGAAAAAGCCCAGGCTTTATAGATTTAGAGCTGAAAGAGACTTTAAAGGCCATTGAATGCAACCCTCTTATTCTAAAAATGGGGAAACTGAAAGAGTTCTAGTGACTTGTCCCTGTTTATACAGCCAATATGTATCTGAGCTAAGAGTTGAAGTGAGGTCTTCCCAACTCCAAGTCCAGTATTCTACCTCCTTCATTACTCAGCTGTCTAAGGGATTTTAGAGTGTAGATAGCATCTCTCCATACCAGAGACTGGCATCGTATTTAAATGATAAAAACCTCCAATTGTAGCAGTGTTCAAAAACAGTAATTTATCTCTTCTAAAAGCCCCTTCTAGTTCTGGCTTCAGCATATTTGAGAGGGACATAAAGCAAAACTGCTGGTCAAATATCATCTGCATTTGATTGTAATTGGAGCCATTAATTAGACTGTAAGCTGAAGTTGGGAATTATTTTCTTGTTATTTGTATCTCTAGTGTATCACAGTGACTGCCACCTAGTACATGATTAATTAATGTTTATTGAATTCTGTTTAATTTGAATTGCATGGATGAGGCAGTATAGAAAAATAGATACCTGCCTAAAATCCATGGGTGTACAAATACTTCTGCTGCTTCCACTTCAGAAACTCCCTTCTGACTGTTCTTTCCTCCAGCTTCTTTACCATAGCCTGGCAAATTATCCTGGCCTGATCCTCTGGTTACATCACAACTGTATTCCCCGTTGTGTTGAATGGGCTGAATCTTGGCAAAAGATCCTGCCAACTCAGATCCTTCCATGGTAAAAACTCTCATGTTTTCCTTCCCATCATCCTTGAAAGGCAACTTCCCAGCTAAACTGTGACTTGGACTCAAGAAACTCAGTCCCACACCCTAGTCTAAAGCTGATCCAGCTGGATCGTGACAACTGTTACCATTTGGTGGCCTCTGAGAATAAACAGACTTTAGTATCTAAAGCTGCCATCCTTGTATCTTTCAACAGCTCTAAGTTCTCTCAAAATATTTAAAAGAATTTTTTTAAAAACCTCAATTTTTATAGAACTTTACAGGTTAAGCAGCACTTTCCTCACCTTATGAAGTAAGTATTATATGTATCACAATATCACTTTCATTTTATAGATGAGGAAAACTGACACCCAGGGAATTATCTAATGCCATACAGTAAGTGGCAGAGTCAAGACTCAAACCCACATCTAGCATTCTTCTCACTATACTCTGCTGCCTGGTATTTAGAAGCAACTTAATTTCTCTTAAGTTACCTAAAGAGTATTCAGAGTTTTTTATTTGCTTTGTATCCAAGAGGGAAAAATCTTTGCAAAAAGAAAAAAGTTCTTGACAATTTAAGAAATTTATCTAGCTTTTATTCTTAATGTAAGAATGTCTATTTTATTTTTAAAGGAGAAACTTGGAAGAATTTACGATTTTATAATAATTTCTAGTCCGTAAATTTAATTTAAAAATTACTAACATAAAATACTAAAATTTGCTATCCCTTGACTCTCTTTATAATCCACCTTCTCCACTCCTCTTCTGCTTCTTAGCACTGTCTATATCTGGAACATATTAAACACTTAATAAATGTTTTATCTTTATATCTTAGAGATAGATTAGGTCAAAAACTGTGCCAGTACAGTCCACTACTTCCTTTTTGTCTTACCATCAGACTAAGCTGGACACCAGACTTAGTACTTAGTTATCAGTTAGCTGAGTCAGTGGACCATGGAATGATGAAAAGTTTATTAGAGCAAATTGGCCTACCTCCCTTTTGCCCATCTCTTATCTAGAATTTACTATTCATTTAGAAGGCTGTACACAAAGGGCAATTCTATTTCTGGGCTATTTAACCTTTATATAATGCAACCTGAATAATAAAAGAGCCTGCTCATCAAATATTCAGATTACATTGAGCTAGGAGCAAATCCATGAAGAAAAGAATTAGAATTCCATCTCTAAACCCTGTCGTTCGTTAGCCTTTCTCCCACCTGAAATGTTCCCTTCATCTTTCCACATTCCAAAACTCATCGGTCTAACTTCCTCCATGAAGCTTTGTATAAATCTTTCAGCACGTGAACTCTGAACTCACACACTGTCTGTACTTCTCCCCTTGGTATGTAATTATACACCCTGTCATATTGTTCAATCAACAAGAATTTATTAACTACCTACTTCAGGCCAGGCATTATGATAAGTCCTAGAGATATAAATACAAAAGATATACAGTCTCTGCCATCAAGAAGCTTACTTTCAACTGGGGGTGGGTGGGATATAAAGATAGGATATGTACAAATAAATAGAAAGTGATTTCTGGTGATGGTGGCAACTAAGAACTGGATGAATTAGGAAACGTCTCTTGAAGGAGGTTACATAAACTTAGTCTAGAAAGGGACAAGGGGTTGCAAGAGATGGAAGTAACATGGAAGAGCACTCTAGATACAGAAATTGGGCTTATTATGCTGTTGATTTTTTTAACAAGCAGATCTCTGAAGAGAAAAAAAAATGTGTGCAGCATACTTTTAAGTTTAATCTACATTATTAACATTAATAACATTTTTTCCATCTTAAGTCTAGACAATCAACAAAACAATAACTCAAAGCCCTGATTTATATCATTTGCTGATTTCCTAGGTGTAAATGCTCAACCTGAAAATTTAACAATTGGTTCTCCCCAGTTTGACTCCAGGACTCCCCTGGTGATACAGAGATATGAAGTTAGAAGATGGACTTTGGATATGTGATAAGCTAGTAAGCCAGTTTGTCTGGAATACGGAGTTTTTGAGGAGGGGAATATTATATGTGATCAATGCAAAAAGATAACTGCTTCCTGCACAGCCCACCAGTTAAAAATGGAATCCTAGACCCTGCCTCAGCACTTCATATGCCTACCCCTATTGACATTGTATGTCTTTTATATCCAACAAAATTATAAGACTATCAGCATAATGTATACTCACTGATAACAGTGTTTTGTCTTTGTATCCCCTGAAGAAATAAACTGAACTATCTGGAATGCTGCCTTGGTCACAGGAGGTTTTTTTCTACCTCTCTAGAAATAATGTGGTGCTGAGTATATAGTAGTTGCTTAATAAATATTCATTGAATTTAACTGAACATTATCAAATTCTACCACTTCTATTTGCTTAACATCAACCCCAAAGTTACCTCTTTGCTTCATTTATCTAGCTATTCTCTATGATCTCTATTTTCTTATATTATCTCTATTTTTCTTACATATCTCTATTTTCATAATCAAACATTGTCAATATATGAATTACAACCTCTGATTTCCCTTCCTAGATATGTCAATTTCCCTCTTAATCCCCTATAACATAACTTCAACCCCCATTCCACACTACCAAATATGCTTTTTCTAGTTATCAAGCCAAAGGGCTCTTAATTTAATTATCCTTAAACTCTATATTTGACATGATTGACTATTAACTCAGAAAAGTTTTTGTCTTGAATTCAATGACATTAAATATTTTTGGTTATCTTCCTACTTCTCTGACTAGTATTTCTGCCTTTGATATTTTTTCTTCCTCCTCCAGTAGCCTGATTCTGGATTTGTCCACAAAGTTCTGTGCTTTGTCTTCTGTTCTTTTCTCTTTATACTTATCTCTTGGTTACCTCATTGACTCTTATGTCTTCAACTGCTATAATAGAGAGGGAAAATAAATCTATAGATAACTTTCACAAATGTAAATGTGATGAACTTTCCCATAAGATGGAAGATGGCACCAAAAATGATACTGCCCCTCAGGACTTCTGCTCAATTTTGACCAAAAATGCACCTCTCAAACCTTGAAGTATGACCTACAAGTGGATATAGGCAATAGAGTTGCCAAACACTATCTCGTCCTACATCCAGTGCTAGCACAGGAGTCCCCTATAATCTCTTTCTGACTAATTTCCAGGTCCCCTACTGTCTCTGGCTTGAGAGCTTTGGAAACTGCTCCTGCTTCTTTCTCCACAACTTGGTCTCACCACTGGTATTTCATCCATGTGGGCTTTGGGTCAACCTTCAGTCCTGTAAAACAAATCTCTCCAGCCCTCTAAGTCGTCTTGGGATGGAAGAATGTTTCACTCTGACTTTTATTGACTCTGACACTTCCCAATTTGATTTGAGGCATTATATTAAAGTTGTTTGGAGGGGAATATGAGAGAGCTCAGAAGATTACTTTCTCTACTCCAACATACTGACTCTTTTTGAGAATTGATTAGCTAAGGAAACTGGCTTAGGTTGTTGATATACTTCATGGTCAAGTGAGTACAAAAGATGATGAGGAACTCCAGAGGTTTCTGATCATGGATAATCAGTAAGGACAACACTAGAAAACTATGTTCAGCTGAATCAATATGGCATTCTCATTGAATTCTTCCCCTGCTGACTAAGTAAAAATTCTTTTCTTTACTGACATATAGTTGCTTCATACTGTTCCAATACTGAATTAAGTTACCATTAGGTCATTTCTAGAACACTTTCATAGAGGCAAGTAAGTAAACAAGGTATACTAATAATGCCAAAGGGCTGGTAATGAAGCATGCACTCTCTACTCAACCACCCTGATCCAGTAAAAGTGTGGAAGATTATAACTTTATAATTTTAGCACAACATTTGAATAGATGAGTAAAATATCTCAAAACTTAGCCTAGTTCAGATAAATGTAAGGTGGAACCGTGTAAATAAGAACATTCATTCAAAAAACTCTTTTTCTCATTAAATGAAGCAATAGTTTATCTATGCAAAAAAACATAAGCCACATTGCTTTGCAATATAGTAAATCAATCATTAAAAGCCATTCAATGACAAATATTTTGAGAGTGTCCAAAATGTGAATAGTACTGAATTCAGCTAACCCAAGAAAAGCAATACTAGGGAATAATCTCAAAAATGATGAAAAAATATCTATTCAAATTTAAGACAAACTATTGAACATGACAGTAATACATGTCTATGCCCCAAGCACTGATGCCAAAAAGGCCAAAGTTGATAAATTCTATGAAGATCTACAACATCTTCTAGAAATAAAACACACACACATAAATGTCACATTTATGATAGGAGATTGGAATGCTAAAGTAGCGAATCAAAAGATAATTAGATTCACAGACAAGTTTGGCTTTGGAGTACAAAATGAAACAAGGAAGAGAATAATAAAGTTTTATCAAGATAACTCACTGGTCATAACAAACACTCTCAGCATCCTCAAAGGTGACTCTACACATCGACTTCACCAAATAGTCAATATAGAAATCAGATTGATTATATGCTTTGCAGTCAAAGGTGGAGAAACTCTGTACAGTCAATTAAAACAAGACCTGGAGCTGAGTGGGATTCATACCATGAGTTTCTTATTGCAAAATTCAGAATTAAATTTAAGAAAATAGGGAAAATCATCAGACCATATAGGTATGACCTAAATAGTATCCCTTATGAGTATGAAGTAGAGGTGATAGATATAAATAAATAAAAAGGGAGTAGATCTAATAGAGCATTTGAAAAACTATTATACACTATTGTGTGTAATGCAATATTACACACAATACAGCAACAAAAAAAAACATTTCAAAGAAAAAGAAGTTCACGAAAGCAAAATGGTTGTCTGATGAGGCTTAACAAATAGCTAAGGTAAAAAGAAAAGTGAAGGTAAAAGGACAAAGGGAAAGATACACCCAACTGAATATAGAATTCCAGAGAATAACAAGGAGAGATAAGAAGAAATAAGTGATGTCTTATTTGTCTCCTGAGGAACCTATATGTGAGCCAAGAAGCAACAGTTAGAACCAAATATAGAACAACTGATTGGTTTAAGATTGGAAAAGGAGTGTGATAAGACTGTATTTATCACCTTATTTATTTAACATATAGGTAGAGTACATCATGTGAAATGCCAGACTGGATGAATAAAAAGCTATATTTAAGAATGCTAGAAGAAATAGCCACAATCTAAGCTATGCAGATAATACCACTCTACAGGGAGGAAGTGATAACCATTTAAGAAGCTTCTTGATGGAGGTGAAAGAAGAGAATGTAAAAGTTGACTTGAAGTTTAACATCAAAAAAAAACCAAAAACAAAAACAAAAAACTCTTAACAACCAGTCTGATCACTTCCTGACAAATAGAGAGAGAAGAAAAGGAAGTTGTGTCAGATTTTATCTTCTTGGGCTCAAAGATCACTGCAGACAGTAACTATAGCCACAAAATTAAAAGATGCTTGCTTCTTGAAAGGAAATCTATGGTAAATCTGGACAGCATAGTAAAAATCAGAGATATCACCTTGCCACATAGTCAAAGCTATAACTTTTCTAGTAGTAATGTCTGGTTGTAAGAGTTGGATTATAAGAAATACCAAATGCCACAGAACTGACACTTTTAAATTGTGGCACTGGAGAAGATTTTTGAGAATTCCTTGGATAGCAAGGAGATCAAATTAGTCAATATCTAAAGAAATCAAATACTGAAGCTGAAGTTTAAATACTCTGATCACATAATGAGAAGGCAGGACTCACTAGAAAAGACACTGATGTTGGAAAAGACTGAAGTCAAAAGATAAAGCATATGGCAGAGAATGTGACAGATAGATAGTATCAAGGAAGCAACAAACATGAACTTGGACAGACTTTGAGAGATAGTGGAGGACAGAAGGACCTAAAGTGATATGGCCCATGGGGTCATGAAGAGTCAGATATGATTGAACAACTGAACAACAGCTAACCTCAATACTTTAGTGTTGAATCAAATGTTATCAATTAAAACACTCTAAATAAAACTGAAAGAAAAATTGTTAAAGTATCTATACAACTTTGTCATTCAGAAATATAACATTTCATCCTCTTTCGAAAATAGAACTCTGAATTTAGATTTGCTTCGTAGGACCAAGTTTTCTCCTTAGGTTTTTCTTTTCTGTTGGGAATATTACAAACTAAAATTACTTTCCAATAGAATTCAGAAGGTGGTTCTTTGTTTTAATATGAAGAATTAGCTTTACATATTATATTCATTGAGACTCTCACTGCTCTGATTGCTAGTTCCATATCTTGCATGAACATGTCTTATATTTATTTTGTATATATTTTGTATTTTTTATCTGTGTTCATGTTGGTTCTCCCCTCCTGATTCAACCCTGAGGGCAAGGACTCTTGATTTTTGTCTTTGTATACCTAACACAATACCTGGCACAGAGTATGAGATGCTCAGTGTTTGTTGAATGAATAATGAATATATATCCTTTTCACAAGAACTTAAACTATATAGACCACACTAACAATGAAAATAATGATATCTTTTTTTGTGGTTTCACAGGAGGGTTTTTTGTATCTATACACACACACATGCACATACATATATACATGCATACACACACACTCCTATATACATTTATTTGTCTGTATGCATATACCCCTATAGATTTTTCAGCAGAATATATATAATGTATTTCTGCTTCAATAAAAATTTTAGAATCATTTTCCAAAATGTAAATTAGGAATGAATTTTAGCTAGCATTCAGTATTGATTTTTAAATTGAATTTTCTAGGTGCCATTAATGATTCTCAAATCAAAAATCAGCATCAATTCCATTTTGTTTTAAGGTAAGTAATTTTAACCAATTTTTGTATTATTGCCAATTTTTATGACCGTCATCATCTTCACATTCTTCATCAAACAGGCATCTCTACTTAAAGTTACTTTAGGTTCAAAGACCAAAAAAAGGCAACATTCAAAGAAGGTGTCATCTAAGGAAGTCATACTATCCTTAAATTTTGTGTTGTCCTCCAGATTCCATGTACCATGGTTCTTATAATACGAGGTAGATATGTATTTCCTATAACGAGATATGAGAAATAATGGAAGTGCCTATTATAATGGCTTATGTTATGGCCAAGAAGGTGGTTTTTAATAAAACTGAGTGAGGGTGGATTTCATTCCCGCAGAAACTGTGGAAATTCAAACTGTGTCCAATCTTAGAAATGTCAAATTGCCCAGGTTTTTGATCTTTGCACTAAAGGAAAAACTACAAATTCCACTGTTTGGAACATTGAATGGAAGAGTATTAAAGGAGACCATTATTACAACCCCAGCATCCATGAGTCCTTCAAGAATCTAGGTTTTGTCGACATTTTTATTATAAATCTATTTTGTGGACTTTCTAACTTACGCAGTGCTATTTAGCTAGAGCTGAAATTTGGAACATAATCCTGTAGTTCACAAGGGATTGTTTTTCCAGGAATTAGAGGGGAAAAAAGTTTTGGATATCACCTGATAAAAAAAAATAATAGATTTTTTTTTGATTTATGTATTTTTTTTAACCACTACTTTCTTTTCCCCTGCTTTTCTTTATTTCATTATTTGGTTCAATACAAAAATATTACTAATCACCTATTATGTATGTGTCAGGCATGGTGTTAGGCACCTATTATTGTTAAGTCATTCAATCATGTCTGACTCTTCATGACCTCATGGACCATAATACTCAGTCCTTCCATCCTCCACTATCTCCTGAAGTCAGTCCAAGCTCCTGTCTGTTGCTATCTATCCATCTCATTCTCTACCATCCCTTTTGCCTTCAGTCTTTCCCAACATCCGGAACTTTTTCCTTCTCCTGCCTTTTCATTATGTGGCCAAAGTAGTTAAGATTTAGCTTCAGTATTTGACTTTTCTATGAATAGTCTGAATTCGTTTCTTTAATTATTGACTTATTTCATCCCCTTGCTACCTATGGGACTGTAAAAAGTCTTCTCCAGTACCACAATTCAAGTGTCAATTCTAAGATACTCAGCTTTCCTGATAGCCAATTCTTATAGGCATACATTGCTACTAGAAAAACCATTGCTTTGACAATATGGAGCTTTGTTAGCTAGGTGATGTCTGATTTTTAGTATGTTGTCCAGATTTGTCATAGCTTTTCTTCCAAGGGGCAAGCATTATGCAAACACAAATGGAAATGATCACTGTCCTAAAAAAGGTTACATTTTACTTGTGTAATACAACATGTTTACAGAAAAGTAAATGTAAATATATATGTGTGTGTTGTACGCATATGTTTATTTATTCATATCTGCATTTCAAGATAAATGTATATATACACATATATATGCCAATTGTGCGTATATTGCTGTACAAATACATATTTATTATAGTACATGTGCACATGTATGTATATATACATATGTAAACCAAATACAAGGAGATCAGGGGAAGGCATTACACAGGGGATGATGTGGCTTCTCAAGAGAGTTGGGAGTTTTTAGAATCAGAGATGAGGAAGAAAAGTATTCAGGAGCCAAGCTGTACAAAACCCCAGGGGCAGAAGCTACAATGCCATCTGTGTAGGGCAAAGCATGGACCAGCTGGACTAGACTGCAAAGTGTATGAAGGGGAATATATAATCACACTGGAAAAGGAAGCTGGAAGCAAATTGTGAATGACTTCAAATGTCAAGAAGATTAATCCTACAGATAACAGAGAATTGTCCGAGCTTCTTGAGAAGCTGCCATGGTCAGACTTGTGCTTTAAGAATATCATCTTGACGGCAGTATGGAGAATGTATTGGAGAAGAAATAGAATGGCTGTAGGAAGACTAATTAGTAATTACTAATTAGTAAGCTAATGCAATAGATCAGATTATTGGTGATGAGAGCCTGAATTAGGTGGGTTCTGCTTTTACTGCAAAGAAGGGGAAAAATTTGAGAGATGCTGAGGAGGCAAAATCAATAATACTGAATAATTGTCTGCTTGTGTTGGGTGATGGAGGGAGAAAAGTAAAGGATGACTCCTAAGTTAAGAATCTGGGTGACTAGGAAAATAATTATTCTTTGAGAGTAATAGGGAAGTTATGAGCAGGAGGAGATCTACAGGGAGATAAGTACTGCTTTGGACATGCTAAATAATGCTTATAGGACATCTGGGTAGAGATGTGAAGCAGGCATTTGGATATGCAGGATCATTAGCTACTGATGTTGTTTCCTTGTTCATTTCTTTATCCTTCATTCTCAAAAATGACCATGATATCAGCAAGATGATGCCATGACTTGCAAGTGAATTGGATTTCAGTGAGGGAGGGCTGTGCAAAATCAGCAGTCTCACTTTCTCCTCCAGAGCTATCTGGGTCCAGTGGCAAGATATAAACCAGGATGACTGGAGATGGCCCTTATAGGATGATTAATTCAAGGTAAATCAAATACATAAAGTTTGATATTGGTGTATTTGGTGATATTTGTGTATAACATGCTAATTAACCAAAAGTCTACACATCTTGTTCTGTGGCCAAGTTTACAAGATGGGCTAGAGATCTCACAGAGATAGTTTTCTTTTTTAAAAAAACTGGCATCTTTGTTTCTAGTCTAGGGCATATATATATATTGGGGAAAAGCAGAGTCAAGATGGTGGAGAAAAGGCAGTGACTCCTCTGGGCTCTCCCCTAAACCCTTCCAAACACCTTTAAATAATGCCATAAAACAATTCCCAAAGTGGCAGAGCCCAAAAAAAGGACAGGGTGAAATAATCTTCCAACCAAACACAACTTAGAAGATTAGCAGGAAAGGTCTGTCACACCTGGGTGAGAGTGGGGCACAGTCTAGCACAGACCAGGCCAGCACAGATCAGGCCCCAACAAACTAGAAACAGGCTTTTGGAGCCACTGAATCAGCAGTGGCAGTGGATGCTTCCAGAGCTCTGAGCCCACAGATGATAAGGGGGGGGGTCAAATAACTGATAAAAATGAGATTACAGGAGTCTCTTTGCTGGCAATGGGGGCAGGACTCTGTTGTTTTGCCTATACCCAGATCTGGGTTGCAGTCCTAGGTGGCAGTCACAGGATAAGAAGGAAGATTTTCAAGCATACTTGATGAAAAGATGAGAGCTAAATAAAAAATTTGACTTTCAAAAACAAGACTCAAGAAAAGAATAAAAAAGTAAACAGGAAAAGGAAGTCATTAATAAGGTTAAACTCTACATTTCTACATAGGAAGATGATACTTGTAACTCTAGGGCATAGGTGTGAGTTGAATATGAAAGGATAATATTTTAAAAAATTGAAATTAAGGGGCAAGAAAGAGGAATGCATTGGGAGAAAGAGAAAGGAAGGGACAAAATGGGGTAAATTATCTCACATAAAAGAGGCAAGAAAAAGCTTTTACAGTGGAGGGAAAGATGGGAGACATGGGGAGGGAGACCTTCCTCTCATCAGAATTGGTTCAAAAAGTGAATATCAAACACACTCAATTGGGTAGAGACATCTATCTTACCCTACAGGAACATAAGAGGGGAAAGGATAAGAGAAGGGAGAAGGGAGAGGTGACAGAAGGGGTGATAGATTGGCAGATGAAGTAGTCAGAAGCAAAACACTTTTGAGGAGGGAGAGGGTGAAAGGAGAGAGAATAAAATAAACAGAGGGGCAAATAGGATGGAGGGAAATACATTTAGTTATCAAAACTGGGGAAAAAATTGAATCAAGTTTCTCTGATAAAAGGTCTCATTTCTCAGAGAACTGAGTCAAATTAACAAAAATAGGAGTCTTTCCCCAATTGATAAATGATGAAGGGATATGAACAGTTTTTAGATGAGCTATCTGTAGCCATTTGAAAACAATGCTCTAATTCACTATTGATTGGGAAAATGCAAATTAAAACAATTCTGAATTTCTTTTGGCATCTACTCAGTTACAACATGTGGCAAAGCCTACCACTCGACCTATGCTCAAATAATAACAAATACAGAATTAGAAGGGGCCTTAAAAGACATCTAGACCAACATCCTCCCTTTATAAATTCAGAAACTGATGCCCAGAGAAGTTAGGGGACTTACCCTATTTTACATAGCTTAATATTAAATGGATTTTAATTCCATGGGACTAAGAAAGAGCTTTTTTTTTTTTAAAAAAGCCCTCTCGTAGCATCTTCAGACTCTTGCAATAATTGAATTCCAGCAGATTGATCTTCAAGACATGATTACAATTCATACTTTTATGGCTTAGCATTTCCTAGCATAAACCAGTCATCTGACTATTTTCCCTTACCAGGAATTTCTGGTTCTGTTTTTATTTTAAATTATAAATTCCTCCAAGAAACACTCACCATGAAGTCTTATGCTGATAGTCACATTCTAAGTTAATTATGAAGTATGCATGAAAAAATTAAGATGGGGAACTGGCTAGATTTATGCTTAGTGTTATGGTGAATAACTCATCATTTCATCTTAACTATCTGATTATATTTTCCCATGCAGGTTTGGAATGCAAGTACTAGTAAAATTAAATTATTTTACAAAAAGAAAATTGAGTGGTAAGTGCCACAATTGTCTAAATTGGGCAGTTTACACCCCTAAAAAAGGATTTGTCATAGGCGCTAGAATCCTAAAGGTTTGGTGGTTTGCTGTAGGTGAGTGGCCAAAAGTTCAGATGCCATCCAAAGTTAATCCAAACCTCTCTGGATTGGAAATATCACAAAAGTGGCCTTTTCCACGAAATTTCCAGTACTTCCTGTTTTTAGCTGAGCTGGAAATAAAGCAAGAACAGTTCTTCTTTAGGGTATTTCGCTGCTTCCACTTTTGGTCCCACCAAAACCCAGCAGAGACCATAAGCATGACTAACCAAAAAAACAGTTTAGTGGGGAGGAGTCTGGGGCTAAGAAAGGGAGAGTTAATGGGAACAGAATTTCCTAACCTGATTACCACTTAACCACAGTTTGAATGTCCAATATGTTGTGACTCACCAGCAACTCGTTCCAAAATAACACAAGAATTTCTGAAGCCAGATGATCAGTATAGTACATTGTTAATGATATTTCCAGAAAGAAAATTGTATCTTATATTGAGTTATAAACAAGAACAATTTTCCTTTGGGTCCAAAGGCACACATTTATTTTATTTTTCAGAATAGTTTTAGTGTTGGTGGTGGTGGTGTTGTGTTGTTTCTGTTGTTAAATAATGAGCGACACCACAAACATCATGGAAAATTTTGGCTCAAGAATCTATTCCTATCAATAGAATAGATGGCAGCTGATCATACAAAGAAAATTGGATACATACAGACAGAGGACACAATGAATATAGATAAACAAGACAAGAAATATTGGCCCTTAATGGACCATAGGATTGAGAACAGGATGAGACCAGAGGGCTTAGCTAGTCCAATTCCTTCATTTAACAAAGAAAAAAACAGGAGAATTTTCCAAAATAAGCAGCAGAAGCAAAATGTGAACCCAGCTCCTTTGGCTCTAATCCCAGGGCCCTTTCATCTATATTACATTGCTTTTCACTTGCCACAGCAGATGCAGGTATACACATACTCAGTTTCTAATCTCCTAAAATGCATTTATTAAAAATTCTAAAAGTCATGGCATGATACCGAATATCTAAGATCTTTGAGCTAATAGTAAGCTCAGAAACTATTTAGCCAAATCTTATCATTTTCCAGATGAGGAAACTGAAGTCCAGGAAAATTAAATGACTTTCCCAAGGTTACACAGGTAGGAGGATCAGAGGTAAGGTTGGACCCAAGTCTCTAGACTCCAGCATCAGTGTTCTTTCCCTTATACTGCACTACCTCTCAACTAGACTTTGACTGATCATAATCCAACATATAACCATTCTACTTCCAGGACAATACATATATAAAGTGTTATAAATTAAATCAATTAAAATGTTATACACATAAATTAACACATAGTAGTTCCTCAATCAAATAAATATAGACTATAGAGCTATAGACTTTTTCACTAGACAATATCACTTATAAAAATAAAGCCAGATTATGATGTTTCTGGATTTTTTGACTAAAGAAGTTAGTCATCAGTTGAATTCATCATTCAGGAAAAGTTTATGGAATATTTAAGTTTTAATTCAACAAACATTTATTAATAATAATAGTTCACATTTATATAGCACTTTGAGATCTACAAAGCATATTGCATACCTTATCTCAACTGGCCCTCAACAGCCACCCTGTGAGGTAAATACTATCATCACCCCCTTTGTAAAGATGACTAAAAATGAAATTTAGGGAAATCTGCCTAGTACAACTACCATGACCTTTTAATATGCTATTTTCAAGGTATGGAAACAGAATCCCAAGCAGGTAAAATTCTGTGCCATCAGTAATACAATCTGAAAGAACCATGACTCTGGAGTTGGAAGAAATATGACTGAATAAAATCACTTAACCTCCCTGGGAGTTAAGTTTCTCCTCTGTAAAATTACTTAGATGCCATCTGAGGTTCTATCCCCCTCCAGACTTATGAACGAGTGATACATTAGCTTAATGAAACTGATGATGAGACATTGTATACAAAATGTATTGCTTTCATCCCAAAAGTCTTCGAATGACATAAGATTAAAATAAACCTAGAAAGTACTGCTTGGGTTTCAACCCTGACTCCACCATTTACTAGTAAGACTTTGAGCAATTCATTTAACACTTTTTCATTCACAGCTGCACTAGTTGTAAAATGGAGATAACTGTATCTGTAATTCATATTGTTCCTATTAGAATCAAATTAGACAATGAGTTTATAGGACTTTGTAATGGTAAAGTGCTGTATAAGAGTGAATTACTCTTACTCAAATGAGATAATTAAATGATCAAATGAGGTAATAACTGTAAAGCTCTTAGCACAGTGCCTGACACATAATAAGCATTTTATAAATCTTAGCTATTATTAGCTGTTGTTGTTAATGGCAAAAAGATGTGTCTGTGCTTTACGATGCTAGAATATGGCTGGTGTAGTACTAACACTTCATCAAGGCAAAGTATAGCTAATACAAATAGAATGATTCACTTAATTTATAAATTGCATTACTGTGAAATGTTAATCCTGATTTATCATGCCATAAAAATATTTGTACTCTATTTTTAAAATTTTTTTATATGTGAAACCATTAAACTCTCTTAGGAATTTTTTTAAGGGAAGAATACAAATGCAACATTACTTTCAAAGCTGTCTTACTTGTTTGTGTTTCCCTCTGAACTTCTTTTTCTTCTCTTCTGTGTGTTTCTAAAGATGCTTCTATGACTCACTTTTTTGTTTTCTCCTTTTTTGGCAATACTATTATTAGGTTCCTCTTCCTCCCAAATAAAAAGGAAAAACATGATACTTGTAACCAATAAACATAAGTCAAGTGGTCAGAAATAAAAATTATTGCACTGTAATTGTCCTTACCTGGTCTCAAAATACATTGTGTATTCATTTTTTTTTAAATGAGCAAATAATTAGTATAACAACGACGATGGTGACATTTAAACAGAGTGATGGTTTAGAAAAATAACAATATATACAAGTCAATCACAGACACCTGCTTTGCACACAGTAGGACACTTAAAAGACAGTTGGGGAATGAAAAAACAAGAGATGAGAATGCTACTCAATGGCAACTGTTACTTACACCTTTTGTATGCCCCATTCCAATTATAAAAAGAATACTGAGTAATGTTTTGCTATATTGAGAGAAGTTTCTAAAATATCATCCTCTGTAATTGGGAGAAATGAAAAAAGATAGATTCAGAACACACAGTAAGAAGCTTAATGGAAATGAGGGCTAAGGAATGGAGGAAAAACAGTGAGGACTGGGAATTAGTTATCAAGGGCAAAAAAAAAAAAAAAGAGTAACAACTTCCATAAATTGTGCAAATGAAAATTAACTAACTTGTTCTACAAAATAGGAAAATGTAGGCACTAGACTGAAAATATACTCAAAAACTTAAAAATCTACTTAATGGCAACTGTCACTCAAAAAACTATGAATAAAAATATTCAGAAAGAATACAAAAAGAATCCTCTATAGAAAGATTTGGAAGCCTTCACTGTAGAAGATATTTGGAGAAGCTCAGGAAGTAGTATGAGTTCATGATGTTCTCTATAACACCTTAAATCACAAAAAGATAGGTGATGCACATACACTATCAGCTACCTGAATCCTTTACTACTTATGTAACTCATCATCTACATTCTCCATTTACCTGAGTACAGTAAAATGTTCCTAGGAAAAGTCAACCAATTATGATTAATAGGTTCCCTTACAAATAGCAGTATCTAATCTCAACTGGTTACCATAGCTGTAAGGAAATCCTTTTACTCCTACTTGATTAATTATCATAATCTTCATAATAGCTATTCCTAACCTTTTCTGTATCCTCAAACTTCCTCTATCACTTCCTCTACTTATCTCCTAGCAGGGGACCTTTCCTCTTATTCATTGGGGAAATAGAGGCAATTCTTCAGCCTCTCTCCTCTTCTGTACTCTATATCAAAATTCCCTCTTTATCATCCTTCTTTGTCTCCTCCTTTGTTGTAATCTCTGCTTAAGAAGTGCCCTTTTCTCCCTACTAAGGTCAACCTTGTCAATCTTGCTCCCAAGCATATCCCTTCTCATCCCCTCTAGAAACCTCTCCCCTCAATTTTTCACTCTTTTTTCTCCTATCTTCAACCTCACGATCAACTGACAATTTCTCTGACACCTACAAACATATTCAGGCTCATCTTACTCCAAAAAACAAACAAATAGAATAACTTTTCATCACTAAAGCCACAAGTCCAGCCCCAATTCTTATTTTAATGAACAAGAATAGTGTTTAATAAGAAGGCATGGATGGATGGGTCAGAATCTCCATCACTGAAAGGAGGACCCTCATAAGTGAAATCATAGACCTAATGATATTTTTTTATTTAAATTACTGTGGAAAGACAATTAACATGGATTTATTTCTCATATTTGCATAAAATTTTATTATTTACAATACTTTCCTTGAAACAACACTGTGAGGTAAGTAGTGAAGCTAACATTAACCCCATTTTAGAGATAAAGAAACCAAGCTCCCGAACATTAAAGTAATTTGGCCAAGGTTTCACAGAAAACACGTCCAAGGTGGAATTTGAGTCAGTGCTGTGTAATGGAAAGAACACTGGATTTGGAATCAAAAGGTCAGGGTTTGACTATTGATTCTGCTAACCACTGCAGGAGTGGAGGATGAGTCAAAGGACAAGACCATGTCAGTATTTTTGGCAGGGTCATTTAGGGGGTCGCTGAGAGTGGGAAGATGTTCTGTTTATGAACACTTTGGTAGACCAGCCTCAGTGATGAAAGAACAGTAGTGATAGAGTATTTGGTAAGAGGCAATAAACTTTGTGGTAAATATTAGGGGGGTTCGAGAGGGAGAAATTTGTGGTAACCTGGGATTTCCTTGCCACAGTACCTACCTATGGGGTTTGACCTCTGGTCAGCTTCTCTTGTGTTGTCAGTGTGGTGTATAAAGGATGTCCACAAGTGTTTGTTTTGATCCAGGGTCATGACTTACTTGCTCCAGTATACTCACAAAGCATGTACCAGAATGAAGAAAGTAATCATGACACTGTGAAGTCAGATCCAGACTAAGCAGGAATATATGAATTTTATCAACTGAGCTAGAAACTTCCCCAGTTTCCTGTCTCTAGAAAAGGGTACTTTGGCCCTGTGCTCACAGATCAGATGGCTTCTACTATAAAACGACAGCTTTTCCCTACTGCTTGTGTATATACTACAATCCAAGATACAGTAATATTCTGTAATTATGTACTTCTTATAGCTTAGCTTATAACTGTCCTATTGAAATTTATAACCTGCTCCAACATCTTCAAGTTCTGTACTGTACCGGTGGGTATACCCGCCGATGTTTCTAGGGTCTTGGAAGCTCATGCCACTGTTATATGCACACACAGATACAAACGCAAATTCATAATCCTGGGTCTTCAAGAGCTATTTAGAAGCATATGGATAAACGAACTCTTCAATAACAAAGCAGTATTCTCTTTTATCTTTTAATCCTTGCATTTCTCATTTGCTGTTCATGTCTGCTAAATGATGTTCCCATCCCCACTTGTACTCAACTCTGAAGCTCCGTTAGTCTTTGTGATTCTCTATCTCTTTCCTCTTCTGTCTCTCCCTTTTATTTATCTCCTGCTGCCCCCCTCTTCATGTTTGTTTTCACACAAAAAGGTTGGCCTTTTATGCATGAATGGTCAATCAGATCATACATTTCTTTTCATATAATAAACTAACTGATTACATCAGGTCGCATACTATAATTTTTGAGTTCTTGTAGCTTCCCATCTCTATGCTCTTTCAATCATAGCAAGATCATGGCCTTTCCCTTCAGAAAGAGATCTTGATGTTTTTACTTTGTACGCTTCTAGATAAAGAGATATAGTTAAGATCTGTGCATTCTGGAAGGCTGGACCTGGGATAGCGAGGCTCTATTAGAATGGAATGTTAGAGGTAAAAGTGATTTTAGAATCCTCTAGTCCAACCCCCTTATTTCACAAATAAGGAAACTGCCTGAGGGAGGTGGTCTGCCCAAGGTTTCACAGATAGTGAAAGACAGAATCAGGACTAAAACATAGGTCTTCTTCTAACTGGCACTAACTTGAAATGCTAGTCATTAGGAAAGGGATAAAATGTGTTTTCCACTTTTTGTTAGTATATGCAAAAGTGTACCTTCCATATTTATGGCTTGAATAGTTAAAACAAAATCAGGCACCAAAGCACTGTAGTTAGTCTGTTATTTTTCCCTACCATGACAAGCTTAGTCTACATGCAATGCATGACATTCTCAAGAAAAATAGCTTTAAAACCATAAAAGATTCATTGCAGCTGGTGAGACTCATTCACATGCTGCAAGTTCCAAAGACTTGGACCTAAAATCCTGATGGAAAACCAACCTTATAGACTTTTAATATAGTAAAAGGTTAAGAGAATAAGTACTAACAGATCAAAAATGGGAGGTAGAGAAAAAAGGCAGGGGGAGAAAAAAGAGGAGATGGGGAGGTGGCACTGTTCCCAATCCAAATAGTTTTAAAAATCAAAACCAGGATATGAAAAAGAACTAAAACATGGAAAAATGAACACTTGCTCATAACTTTGCATTACTTAAAACTAACTTTAGAATGTTCCTGCTCCCCAGAATCATAACAAAATTTTATGTCTCTGTTGGTGTCCCATTGTCAAAGATGCTCTAATAGATCCTGGGACCACAGCCATGATAACTTAATTATCTTTAGTGTTTTTCAATAGTGAGAAGTTAAGAAATTGTTATTGAATATATGAAAAATGTTTATAACAAGTTTATTTTAAAAAGTAAATATGGAATATTGTTCATATGTACTCCCATTTCCCTTAAAAAGCAATATATAGCTGACTTTATATACTCCTGTGAGGTTTGCAAAATGCTTGATGTATACTGTCTCATGTGAGCCAAATGACCCTGTGAGACAGATATTACTTTCCCCATTTTATAGGTGAATCAAATGACCTTTTGAAAATTATTTTGCTTCTGAAAAAGCAAAGGGATTCATTTTTGCCTGGATTTCATTTCCCACAAAATCATCAGCTATAATAGTCCATTAATAACACATTGAATTACTAAACATTCATTTGTTGCTGAGCCAAGAAATAGCAAGCAGTTATATGGGTCAGTAAACTTGGACAAACCATCCAGGCTAGAGAAATGAGGTAAAATGGGAAGAGGGAATAAGAGAAGAGGTTAAGCAATTATCACAGATATTCTATATGCTAGGCATTACATTAATATTACACAGATTGTTTGATCTTCATAACAATTCTAGAAGGTAGGTGAGGTAGGTGCTATTATTGTTTCTATAATACAGTTAAGAAAACTGAGACAGAACCTAAGTGACCTGTATAGAGTTAGTAAGCATCTGAGGATGATCTGAACTTAGGTCTTCCTGACTCCAGGTCCAGTACTCTAATCTAAAAATGGGCAATGGAGATTTGGCTTTTTAAAAGGTCTTAAAAGTAAAACAGGGGAATTTGCATTTGACACAGTAAGAAACAGAGCTAAGTAATGAAAAGGCATGATAAGATAGTATTTAAAGACTTTTTTTGTGGATTTGAATTTGTTTGGGGGGAGGATAGAAGAGAAAAGATAGGATCAATCAATAAACATTTATTAGGTTCTGATTATGAGCCATGTACTGTGCTAAATGTTGGGGATACAAAAAGGGGCAAAACACAATTCCTTAAGGAGCTTACAATCTAATGGAAGGAGATAGCATGTAAATAAATGCATATAAAGCAAACTATATACAGAATAAATAGGAAAAAATTAACAGAGGGAAAGCAATGAAATTAAGAAGGATTGGGGAAGACTTCCAGTAAAAGACGAGATTTTATTTGGGACTTGGAGGAAGCCAGAGGAGTCAGAAGGGAGAGCTGAAGAGGGAGAGCATTCCAGGCATGGGTCAGTCAGAAAAAATGCCTGGAATGTAGAGATAGAATATTTTGTTTGGGGAAGAGCCAGGTGACCAGTGTCATTGAATAAAAGAGTATGTGTCAAGGAGTAAGGAGTAAAAAAGATAGGAAAAGAGGGAGAATGCTATGTTATTACTGGTTTAAATGCCAAATAAAGCATTTTGTATTTGATCCTAAAGACAACAGAGATCCATTAGAGTTTATTGAGTAGTAGGGTTGGTAGAGGTTGGAGGGAGGTGACATGGTCAGACTTGCATTTTAGGAAAATCACTTTAGTGGCTGGATGGAGGATGGAGTGGAGTGGAAAAAAGCTTGAGGAAGACAGTTCAACCAGCAGGCTATTACAATAGCAAAGAGATGAAGAGGGTCTCTACCACATAGGTAGCAATGTCAGAGGAGAGAAGGGACAATATTCATGAGTTACTATAGAGATGAAATCAACAGACCTTGGCCATAGATTGGTTAAGGGGAAGAGGGTGAGAAGTAATGAGAAATTTAGGATGATTCCTAGATTGTGAGACTAAGGGACTGGGAAGATAATATTCCTCCCTCCAAAAACAGGGAAGGTAGAGGAGGGAGGTTTTAGGGGGAAAGATTATTGTTGTTTTCCTTTGTTCTTGATGAGGACTCAAATGACATCACTATGATGAGGTCAAAGTACAGTGTGTCAAACTGTGGTTGATCAGACCAATATGAGCTCAGAAGGCTCAAATAACAATCAGGCACAAATAATCTATGTGAAAATTTGGAGTGGAGATATCTCCAAATTTGTACATCTCATGTTTCATTTGAACTACTGCTGTTCTGCTTCACTTATAGAGCACAGCCCCATCTTTGATGTAGGCACCCCACACTGGACAATTCTTTGCCAGCATCTCCCACATCATGCAATCAATTCCAGAGTTCTTCAGAGAGCCCTTCAGGGTATCCTTGTATACTTTCTTCTAACCATGTTGTCAGGCAGAAAACACCGTATCAACCATTCCTCAGCCGTTTCTGAAGCCACACTGGCTCTCAGGTAAATGGCCATCTTCCCTGTGAAGGATTAGGAGGATTCCGGCAAGAATCCTGCTAGCAATGACTAAAAGGAAGACGTCCCACCCCCCTCACCCCCTGTGATTATCACAGGGCAATCTATTTCCTTTGCCTCTAAAAAAATGGACAAAGGGTCATCCTCACACTATTGGAGGAGAACCACCTCTTGCCATATAATCCAGAAAATTTGAGTCAACTTTTGTATGAGCAGTGAACTATCTGCCTTGTAAATCTTGGCTGGTATAGAATCAGAACCAGGCACTCTACCACATCAGAAGAGCCAAATGGCATTCAGGACCCCTTCTTCAGTTGGAAGTTCAGCTAGAGAGAAATTGACTTTGACCTGAAGTATACCGTCCATGGCTTCAGTATTATTCTGTTGAGAATACTATGGAAGTGTTCAGCCCATCTCTCCAGGATCATGTCTTTATCGCTAAACAATGTGACTTCATCAGCACTAAGTATGTGCCATAGGTCTTTGATTCACAGGCATCAAAACATCATAAAAGCACTTTGGACTATTACTATCAATGTAAAACTGAATTTCATCTGCCTTCTTACTGAGCCAAGAATTCTGCATCTCTCTAAGCTTTGTTTTCACTTTACTTTTGATAGAGTTAAATGCTACCTCCTTAGAGATGGATGAACTATCCTGCTGATAAAACCCTATGGAGTTCTCATTTTCCATTTAGCAGCTTCTGAATTTACCTACCATTTCTGTCAAACCAATCTTGGTATTTCTTCAGGCCCAGAGAAGTAAATTCAGTGCTGTACGTCAAACCTCTGAAGGCTACCCACTCCTTTCCTGCTCCACTGTTGCCAACCATGCTCAGCTTTTCCTCCAAGTTAGCAACAAATTTCCCCCTCAGAGAAGCACTCTAATCTGTTGACATTAAACCTTCTGGCAGTCATCTTGCTTTGGGGGAGTACCACTTTTGTTGAATCTGAATATTTAGCTTAAAAAGGGTAGGCCTATGATCAGTCAAACACTATGCACCAAACATCATCTCCATCACTCAAATACTGTCTTCTCCTTACAATGATATAGTCTATAGCCAATGTTTGCTCAGAGGGTGCATCCATGAAGTTTTATTGAGTTTAGGTATATGAAAGAGAGTGTTGATGATGGAAGGTCATGAGATGCACAGATCTTCATTTGCTCTTTCTGACTGTTCCTCCCAAGGGCTCCCTGACATGTCTGGTGGTTTGTGCCTACTCTTGCCTTAAAGTTACACAGAATTACAAGCCTGTTCTCTTTTGGCCCATTGATGATCGGAGTCTCCAGGTCTTTTAAAATTTTTCTTTGATTTCATCAGGGTTCATCATGGGGGAAGCATACACATGGATGATGGTGGTGTGGCACTTTCTGGCAAGTGGCAGTCTCATTGTGATGAGCACATCATTCATCCTTTTGGTATGCATACAAGCTTCTTAACTACATTAGTTTCAAGTGCAAAACTTTTGCCAGCTTCAAAGCACTCCCTTTCATTGTGGTCACTCCAGAAAAATGTGTATCCAACTCCAACTTTGGAAAGCTGGTCTTTATTTTCCAGTCTCATTTCACTCAAGAATGCTATTTAAACGAGATACCTGCTGAGTTCTCTCACAAGAGCTATTTCTTTCAGATCTACTGGATTTTGTGTTGTTCATAAGCATGTGCACATTCCATGAACTAATGGTGTGTGGAATCATCTTTTCGAATGTTTTTCTACATTTTGTGTGTGTGTGTTTCCACCTCAGGGTGTGATCCCTGCCTGCTGCAGGAAGTAGACCAAGGTTGGATGAAACATACAATTTTTAGGGCATCTTTTGTAGCCCTTTCTTCATGCCAGGAGGTGAGCAGTGCAGTCCTTCAAAAAGGCTGCTCAGACACCCAGGAAGCTGTTGAATCTCACTGGTGTTTCACTTTCAGTGAGAAGACAGCTCTATGGTCTGGGCAGCCTGTGTGTAGACTTGGGACTACAGATTTCAGTGCATCTATGTCTGCTGCTTTGTCACTTACTTGCCAGAGGACTATTAGGTAGGTAAAAATGCTAAAATGGCATGGTGATATCTTTTGATTTGAGCATAAATTGTATTGAAGTGAGTCAGAGTTGCACAAAAGTCACCAGTCTTACTCTCTCTTTCAAAGTAATCTGAGTCCAGAGGCAAGATAAAAGTCAAGATGAATGATGATGACTCAGTATGCAGTGGATGACCTTGGCATCCAAACTTTAAGCAGCCCACAACACCTGTGGACTTCATGGCTACTTTCATGGCCCCTGGAACAAACTGTTATCATCACTCATTCAAGGGGTGGGGGGAGGGAAGAATCTTCACAGGTTTGAGATAGATAGCCCACTATTCACCGATGAGTCTGAGACCCTTTGGTCACCCTCAACCTGATTTAGCCTATCATACTATGCATGCTATAGCTTTTTGAAGCCATAGACAAGAGATGGGTGGACAGGTAGAGACAAAAGGTAGAAATCAGTCCATAAAAGAACACAGAAGCCCTTACACCAGATGTACTAGTCTTTCCTGAACCAGATGTACTAGTCTTTCCTGAACACACCCTATACACCACAGAGAAAGATAATGAATTCTGTTTTGGACATGATGGGTTTAAGATGTCTATTGGATAGCCAGTTAAAAATGTCTGAAAATAAGTTGGGGATGTGAGATTGGAGGTCAGTATAGAGTTTGGGGTATGATAGATAGATCTGAGAATCATCAGAATAGTAATTAAATCCATGAGAACTAATGAGTTCACCAAGTAAATTAGTATAGAGGGAGAAGAGAAAAGACCCCAGGCAAGAATCTGGCAAAGTTTCTAGGGCTATATCCCAAAGAAATCATAAAAATAAGAAAAGGTCCCACATGTACAAAAATATTTATAGCAGCTCTCTTTGTGGTGGCCAAGAACTGGAAATCAAGGGGATGCCCATCAATTGGGGAATGGCTGCTCAAGCTGTGGTATATGAATGTAATGGGATGTTATTGTGCTATGAGAAATGATGAACAGGAAGACCTGAGAGAGGTCTGGAAGGACTTATAATGAACTGATGCTGAGTGAAAGGAGCAGAACCAGGAGATCATTGTACACAGTAACAACCATAGTGTGTGAGGAGTTTTTCTGGTAGACTTAGCCCTTCACAGCAATGCAAGGACCTAAAACATTCCCAAAGGACTCTTGAGGCAAAATACCACTCACATTCAGAGAAAGAACTATGGAATTGGAACACAGAATGAAGCAGAATATTTTCTATTCTGCTGTGTTTTGTTTTGTTTGGGTTTTTTCTCATGGTTTCTCCCATTCCTTTTAATTCTTCTATGCAACATGACTAATACGAAAATGTGTATAATAACAATGTATTGTAGAACACATATAAGATTGCATGGCATCTTGGGGAGGGAGGGAAGAAGGAAGGAGAGAAAATTTAAGACTTATGGAAGTGACTATAGAAAACTGAAAACAAATAAATTAATAAAAAAAAGAAACAGGAAAAAAAGAATCTGGCAAAGGAGACAGAGGAGCGGTTAAACAGGTATGGTGAGAATCAGGAGAGAGTAGTGTCCCCAAAACCTAGAAAGAAGAGCGTATGAAGGAGGAGAGAATGATTAAAGGTATCAAAGGCTGCAGAAAGGTCAAGGAGAATAAGGATTGAGAAAAGACCATTAGATTTATTAACTAAAAAATTGTTAATAACTCTGGAGAGAGCAATTTCAGTGAAATAAAGTCAGAAGCTAGATTACAAGAGGTTGAGAAGAGAATGAGAGAAGACAGTTTGGCTACAAAGAGCAAAAGTAGCATAAGATGATAGTAGGTTGGAAGGATCCAGGGAAGGTGTTTTGAGCATAGGGAGACACGGACATATTTGTAGGCAGTAGGGAAGGAAATAGGATGAAATGCGATCACTCGCATAAGAAGAGGTGTTTTCTTTGGTAAGGAGTAAGGCCAACTCATCCTGTGAGACAAGGGTGAAGGAGGCCATAGTGATAGAAGGCATCTCAGCGACAGGAAGTGAGGAAGATGGGAGAAAAGAGAGTTCACAGAAAATGACCTCACCTTTTTCTATGAGTCAAGGTTCTCAGCTGAGAGACTTGGGGTAGAGGGAACTATGGGAAGTTAGAGGAGAGATGAAAAATTTAGAAGAGCCACTATGGAGAGTGGAATAGCGAGTTGGTAAGAGAGGTATAGTTGGATTGACTGGCTCCAGTTGACATTATGTAACACAAATTTGTAGGATGTGCCAATTGTCAAGATATGGAATTAAAAAGGTTTAAGATGATAGTTGTGCTGTCCCTCTTTCCAACAATATCATTGGCTTGCTGAGCTGTCAATCAGTATCAGAGTAGCCACTGATAATGAAACAATAAAGTGAAAATCAGTGCTGTCATGGAGTTTACATTCTATCTCTAATAAGTCTGATGAGGAATGACAGCTCAACCTGTCAAAAAAGAGGCAAGATCTAGCCATCCTAGAGTATTCGTGCATCTCTTTCCTCACCCTCCACTAGTTCAACAAAGAAAGGCCCAGACAGAGTCTGAGCTTGCCCATTATGCACTTAGCTAATATGGGAATGGTACCAAAGATGCTACAGACACTTCAGTCTGATATTTACCGTCTCCTTTGACACCTCCTCTGGGGCAAAAAGGAAGTAGGACCAGTGCTTCCAAATTGTACATTATGGTTATAGTCCTGGATCCAGGAGAAACTTTGGAGAAAGAATCAGCAGGATTTGTCCCAGATGAAATATGAAGGGAAATAAAGAGATATGAACCAAAGATCACATGAAATAACGTCTATGGAGACAAAATTCCAATACCTGGTGATCTTACTGGGTTGGGGGAGGGGAAGAAGCCATTCAGTTCGATAGGGAGAATGATATTTTGAAAGAGGTTCATAGACTTAAAGCTGGAAGGGATCACCGTAGTCACCCAACTCTCTCACAATACAAATGAGGAAATGATATTTGCCCAAGGGAGTGCCTGTGCATGAGAAATCATACAGAGAGACAGATTACCCAAGTATTACACATTCAGTTTCTCCATTACATAATAATCGTTCATGCAAAGTAATATTTGGAATGCAAGGGCATATAAACTAGAGAAAACAACAAACAAAACCTCAATAAAGTGCCTACTATGTATGAGAAATTATTAAGTCCATTTGAGTAATAGGGAAAGAGATTGTACCTTGTGAAACTCTCAGATGAGGAAAGTTGCTTACTCACGTTAATCAGCACCTTCTCTGCATTTATAATCTTAAGGAATTGTCTGGAGCATGAAGGAGAAACTGAAAGTCACATAGCATCTGACACAGGATGTGTCAGAGACTGGCCTTCCTGCATTCAAGTCTGACTGTCTATCTTTTATTCCAAATCATCCCTTACGTTATAAACATGCCTTAACATTATGGGACTAAGTAGATTATACTCACATCTCCTGTTTCTTTTTCATCAGTACAATTAACTTGATCTTTTTTTTTCTTTTCTAACATCCTTGTCAAAATGAAAAATAAGGTAACATTATTTTAAATAAGAATAAAATTTTGAGCTTTTTTTCATTTTAGAGTATAGATTACCCTAATCATTAATAGGATAATTAATCCCATTTTAAGATAATAAATTATGATCAAAAAAGCAAGATAAAATTTCAAAATGCTATAAATATCATAGTACTCTGGAGGATTTCTGAAGTAATCAAGCCAACATATAATGTAGTATGATTAGTATTGGATTTGAAAGCAGAGCACTTGTGTTCAAATTCCAGTGGCAGTAGTTATTGCCTCTGTTACCTTGGATATAATATTTGTGTGTGTTGTGTGCATGTGTATCTATATTGTTTCTAAATATATAAAGGGCAATGTACAGATATAGGTTGGCCTTGGAGTCAGAAAGACCTGTACTCAAATTCTACCACTGATATATATACAGAGTGTTTCAAAAGTCTTATTGTGGTTTTAAGCTAATTACACTAATAAGCATTAAGACTTTTAGTACAACTTGTACCACCTGTATTAACTATGGACAAAGTCACTTAACCTCTCAGTGTCCAAAGTAACACTTATAATAAGTGACAGATAGAATGCCATCTACATCATGAGAGAGTGTCTACTGTAAGATCCAGATAAAATTATACATATATATGTAGATATATACATACATATATATATATATATATATATATATATATATATATATATATATATATGTATGTATATATACGAGCAAAAGATTATTAGCCAGAAAATGATTTTTTTATTTGTTTTAAAACTTTGTATTCAAACTATTGTTTGCCTCTCTACTTTCTTCAATGTCTTGTGTGTATTCTCTTCTACCTCTGCTGCGGCTTGCTGCTCACATGGGACAAAGTATATAAGCATTCTGTACAATAAAGACTTTAGTTGCACGTGAACATGTGAACATATAATAATATGTAATATTATAATATAGAAAATAAAACATGACAATTATTAGAGTTCTTTTTAACTATACATATGTACATATATAGTCAGTGAAGAGAGAGAGAAAAAATCAGGAAAACTTAGGTTCAAATGTGGCTCAGATATTTACCAACTGTGTGACCTAGGCAAGTTCAGATCTACGTAGAAATTCACAAGAATCAAGGAGCTATTTACTAATGATTACTGTTGCTGTAAACATGTGGAAAATAAGATGACTAATGGAATACTTCAGCAATAATATAGTAGACAGTTTTAAAACCTGTGAGACTGATAAAGTAGCTAAAATGTCCACACCCCTTGACCCAAATATTCCACTACTAAGGTTATATCCTCAAGAAGGCCACTGATACAAAGAAAGTCCTCATAAACACTAAAATGTTTACAGAAGCACTTTTTGTGATAGGGAAGTATTGAAAATACAAAAGTAAATGCCTACCCCTTGGGGAATGACTAAATAAATCTGGTACATGACATAATGGAATTAGCTATGGAGTGGTACGAAGTGACAAGTACAGAGAAGCATGAAAAGATTTATATGAACTGATGCAGAGGAAAATAAGCAGAGGCAAGAAAATAAATCAACACAATGACTACAACAATGTAAATGAGAATAGTAATAGCAAAAGAATCAAAGTGAATTCTCAGGAAGAGGCATGAGAAAGCACCTCCACCCCACCCTTGTGGAGCTGGTAATATACGCTAATTACTTATGCTTTCAGGCTTTTGGTCCATTGATCAGTTTTGCTGATTTTTTTTCTCTTTCCTTTTTCTTTTATTTCTTAAAAAGTTATTATACAGGATGACTTTTGGAGATGTGGGAAGGGAAATGATCCTGGGGAAATTTTGTGGTAAAGAAATGAGATATCAACAAAAATGTATTTAAAAATAAACTATGATACAGTCAAATGTTCTAAATTTTAGATTGCTCTAAGAAAACTAATTTAAAAGTTTAAGAAAGCATTTCTTTACACTTGTACTGTTAGATAGGGGTGAAATTTCCAAATATCTGATCCACTACTCTTCTCTATCATTTTCCTCTAGCTTCCTTGGGAAATATACCATATTTAATAAAGCAATTTTACAGCAAAATTATGTATGTGAGAATCAGTGGTAAGCACATACTATTATATATATATCTTTTACTGGGACAATAAATTTTCTCTGAGGGAGAAGTTGAAATTGGAAGCAGACATTTTTAATCGCTGTTCATATTGTTAGGAAGTCAGGTTTATGCTCAGAAATTCTAATCATCAATTTGTTTGAGCTAAAATTCCCAGACTTTCCTAGCCATCAGGACCTGTCAGTAAATGACAATATGTTCAAATTTCCCTAAGTATATTTGAATTTCTTAACTTATCTTTTAACTGTGGCTCTAAGATTCACCAAAAATTTTCTACCAAACCAATAACTGAAATTAAGCCATAGAATAATAAATCAGTTCTGTCAAATTCAGATAGCAACAAAAGCCACAAAACCATGGATCCCTAAAGGTCACATATTGACTTAGAAAGCCACATATTAACATTATCAATGTTCTATCGCTTTTATATTTTTTGTTAAATTTCCCAATTACATTTTAATCTGGTTCGGGCAACACTCAGGAGTATTGATAGCTACCAAGGCCAGTCTTTGACACTTCTGATATAAGGAATTATAGAATTGGAGAGACATGTTCCACTCCCTCTTGGAACTTACAATCCAGAAGAGAAATATAACTTATATAAGAATATAATATTATTTGAGCTACAGTTAGTCATTCAATATGAAACTTCAAAGTACTCCATGAGGATGGGGGAAAGAAAGATTAATTCTTATCAGGAGGATGGAGAAAAGTGGGAGCAAATATTTTTTAAGCACCTGCTATACATCAGGTACACATGCTTTACTAGTATTATTTCATTTAGTCCTCACAACAAGCCTGAAAGGGAGGTACTATTGTTATCTCCATTTTACAATTGGGGAAACTGAAGCAGAGAGAGGTTAAGTGGTTCTCCCAAGGTCACACACATGACTAGTAAGCGTTTGAGGCCAGATTTGATTTTGTGTTCCTAACACCATATCAATACGCTCTCTATTGCACTACCTAGTTGCCTGCAAGTGATCATGGAAAACTTCCTGGAGGAGGCAGCATCTGACCTGAATCTAGAAAAATTAATATGATTTCATAAAGTAGAGATGGAAAAGGAATTAATACTAGGTAAAGGATAAAAATGAGAGCAAAAGTAGATATACATGAATGCTATGATGAGCATAGAACTAAAGGGGGATAACTTATGGAGTGGGATAACTACAAAATGTTATTTTTTTAAGCTATAAAATAATCCATTTGTAAATGATCCTTTTGTAACAATCTGAAACAGTTAAATACTTAATTTTCAGTACTTTCCATGAAAAAGGATTCTACCAGTTCTCTCTAATATAAACATTCCACATACCATGGAAACTGCTTATATAAATGAAAAATTGGTGAGTGTCTTACATGGTTTACTATAATATAACAAGTCAGACTCTGGAAATATTTTACTCCCATAACCTCACCAGCCACCTTGTTGTCATTTATAAAGTCTCCACTACACTTTCCATTCCACTCTCCCTCCCCTACACACACACACACACACACACACACACACACACACACACTTTCCAGTTCTAGAACTATGACATAATCAATACTGTCATTGATACAGGAAAGGATGTGTCAAAGTCTTCCCCTATGGTTCCACTAACTATCTCCCAAACTTTTCAAACCAAAATACATCTCTCAGTCTATTACTTCCCTTAACATATCTTTTTCTTATTAGAATATAAACTCCAGGAGGGCAGAAACAGTTTTTACTTTTGGTATGTGTGCACAGTTTTTGACACACATTAAGGCTCAATGAATTCTTTTTTCATTCATTCATTCATTTATTCAGGTGACATTCTATTCTAGTCCTACAAAGTTTAGAGAAATATTACCCAATGATAATATTTATTTTAACTTAGTATTTTAATTCAGTATAAGGATGGGTCCAAATGAGTAAATAAATCAGCAAGAGAATATAAAGCTAACAAGGGTGGTATAATGTAACAAATCTTCATATATAAGGAATATATAGGAATAGCTGCCAACTTTTTGTAAGGTTTGAAAATTTCTTCCATCAATTTCAAAGTGGACAACTGGTTCTATATATCTCTCTGGATAAGAAAATATTAGCTCTTCTCTGCCATAAGATCTGGGTTAATCAAAGTATTTAAATCCTTCAGTGAAGAAGATACTCATATTTGACTAAACTAAATCTAAAACCAAAAATACTATTTTTGCTATGACTAGTCTTACATCTCTAGACAGTTTTAATAATTGCTTTCTTTGTCTTGTATTTGTTTTAACTTTTTCCAAAGAGGGGGTGGTAGTGGAAGAAGGATATTATTTCTATCCACTAATTCCTAGACATATGAGTAAGTATGTCACCAGCCCTTACAATTGAATAATGGGATTTGTTCAGCAAGGAACTATATTTGTCTTACATGTAATACGTTCATACTAAGAAATATCCCTGTGGTTATTGAATCCTTTTCATTTTAAGAATGAGGAATTGTGATTACAGTTGATCATATTTGCTACAAATACCAGAAATGAAGTATTTTTTAATTACTTTTGGCAAATAATTGGTATTAACTTGCCTACCCCAGATCTAATTCATGAGTACCAACACTTTCTTCATTAATTCTGGGAGTGTCAAGCAAGCTTTTACTTAGTCTTGTTTAACTTGGCTATTTAAACGGATAACTCTTTTGTAACTTGGCTCCTTAAGAAAATACCACGCCTCTCTTTATATGACTGAATATTTTTTTAATTTGGCTTTTTCTTTGTACATGTTAAAATATTTTTAATCTAAAAAATTATGAGGTGGTGAGCATGCAGAAGTTTGCATTGGTACTAACGAAACATATCTCTGACAAGTTTCATCTGACAGGCTTCCAGCAAGAAAGTCAAACCCCTCTTGGTTTTCCTATTGAGCAACCAAACATAAAAATATATGGTTTACTGTTGCAATGAAAATATATTGGAATGGACAAAAAATATTTTCAAAATGATAGTAAGACTGGACTCCAAAACAAATTCCTAAGCCCCTAGCCTTTCTGTGCCCCACAGTTTTATGAAGTGCTGACTTATTTTAATGGACCTGACTCCACAGTGTGCCAAGGAAGTCAAACCTTTTTAAATCTGTCCATTGAAGAGTTCACTTGTATCCCTCGAAAGGTCAGTTTAATATTCATAGATAGGATGATACTTTATTCTTCCTGATGTATCATGTGGCAAATATTCCTCCTTAAGTTTTGCCCCTACCACTACTTTTGGAAGTCAAAGGTTATGGAGAAATACAATCAGGATTATGTCAACTTTTACTCTTGCCCCATGAAGCTGGGCAAGTTAGCTCCAGCTGATCAGAAGGGTGTCCAGTAGAATATCACTTCCCACTTTTCATTTGCAGCTTTCTCCTGGATAAATGGAAATAGGGATTAAAGCTAAACTGAACTATGGTAAAAGCTATTTTTCAGTGAATATATTTCACATTTAGTTCAGTGACATATACTTAATAGGTTCTGAATGATTTGATAAAAATATTTATTGGCTAACTGACTATATAGCAGTAGTTCAAGATTCATCAATACAATATAGGCACTTTCAAAGTGCTAAATATCTGTTATGTGCATAACATACAGAAAAATATGTGAATATAAGATATATATAGATATATATATATATATATATATATATATATATATATATATATATACACATATGTGTGTGTGTATTGAGTTGGAGGTAGTCTCAGAGGGAAGGTACTAGAGTTAAGGGGAAATGGGAAAGTTTTCAGGTAGAAGGTTGAACTTCTATTTGTGACTTGAAGAAAGCCAGGGTAGCCAGGAGGCAGAGATGAGGAGGGAGAGTATTCCAGGCTTTGGGGAAAGTCAATTGAAATGCCTGGAGTTAGGAGATGAAGTTTCTTGTTCAAGGAATAACAAGGAGCCTAATATCACTAGATCATGGAGTGGGGATGGGAGAGAGGTAAGGGGGAGAATTATTAAAGGATTAGCAGATAGCTAATAAACTATACAATTCTAAATCTTAAAAAAATGTAATATATAATAGGTCCTTTTGCTATAATCACTTGTTTTACATTATTGCCATTAAAGTAACAAGACTTTATACATGTTATAAAATTCTTCATCATGAAAATACATTGATCACACTGAATATTAAGTAAATTTTTAATGAACAAGCCATTTTTAAGTCTATCCCTTGATTAGGAACCCATAGATTTTCAATAACACTTAAGTAAGGTAAATTCCAAAGCCAATGAAGCATATTTTTGAATATCTTTTGGATAAATTTCTTAACATTTCATGACATGTAACAGGGCACAAAGTCATGTTGCTGTATTCCATTTTCATTTAGGAATTTCTGTAATTGTGGAACAATTCTATTTTCTTAATATAATAACATATCCCTCAGTGGTCTCAAGACTTTCAGGCACACTAGAAGTTTTTTAAAAAATCTTCAAAGCATTTTTGAGGGTACATATTTTATATAAAGGCATCCAAATTTTATAGGTTTGTCCTAGACTATTTCTGATGAAGTTTTTTGTATAGTCTTGAGCGAAAAAGGGCATTTCATAGAAAAGCATTTTCTCAACCTTTCATACCCCAGTCTTTTTATTGTCTTGACAACAAACAAGCATTTTTTAAAGCAACAAGTAGCAGCTTTTTAAGAAACTGGCCTTCACCTTTGCCTCTATGTAACAAAATCAATAATAACCCATCCAACATCTAGGTCTCTTTCAAGGTCTTTAATTGATTTATAAAAATTAATTAAGCTGTTATGCAGTAATGGTTTGTCAGGTTTTGGGGTTTTTTTTCATTACTGATCACAATTTTCCTTTGTGCTGCACTGTGACTGATTCTATTTCACTTCCTTTGAATGATCTTGGAAGTATTTCATTTAGCCATATCAACATCCACTACAATATCTCTAATGCACTTTCAGAATCATGCCTGTGGACATTTTCTTGGAGTTCATCCTTAAAAGTCATAAAAACTAGAACAATGAAATATGCATATGTCATAGAATCCAACTAACAGTCTGTTTCACTCCACTATTTTGTTGATTCTGCCACTTCAGAATTCATTTTGAGGCATTATTTTGACATTGTTTGGAAGGGGATTGGAGATCTCAGGCAAGTCTCTGCCATTAATGCACCATCACCTTGTGACTGTGAATACTATTGCTTCAACTTTTCACGGGAGCACATCAGGTAACGCCAAATAAGCTGCAAGCTATTTGAGGGCATGGATTATATATCACTATATATAAGAGTGCTCAGAATAGCACCACATACATATTTGGTGCTCAATAAATATTTGTTGAAAGAATGGAAGGAATCTTCAGTTGACCATACTGCCCTGACACTGCTTCCATTTGGATGTCCTTAGTCATGTATTTGTTACTGAGATAAGTTATTGAGATAAAGAAATGGACTTACAATGCATTCAAGGTAATTTAGATATTCTCTAAGATTTTGAGTGATTATAGAACTCATTTAGGGACTCTGGCAATGCCCTGGAGCTTATTCAATCAACAAAATGTCATCTTATAACAAGAGCACCTGGAACACTTCACCATCTCTGAGGAATCCTTCATATATGATAAGCAACCCAAATGACAGAAACAATTATCTTTAGAAAGTATGTATCACTTTTTTATGCTTCACTTGATATTAATAATCAGGACCGTCAAACAAAGTTTCCTCTGTTGCTATAGTTTTCAAAGGAGTTTAGCTTATAGATACACACAGGGAAAAAACAAGTGGATAAAGAATGCCTCTTTTATAAATTATGTTGTGCACAACCCACAGAAAGTGTGAATTAGAAGGAACCTGGTCTAGAATTGAAAAAAGAAAGGGAAAACAGACTAATTTGTCTCTGGGGAATTGAGTGGTGTTTTTGGTGATTACATCCCTCTCTTCAAAACAAAGGTCTGGTCTTTAAACTTCAATGTGCTGTGAAGTAGGATGAAATACCGAATAAAGCTGTATACCTTCAGAGTCTGGAAATGCTGGGTTTTAGTTCCATGTCTGATCCATTCTTGTTATGTGATCTTGGACAAGTCATTTAACCTCTAAGTTCCCCAAGGTACATTTCTAAAGCATATAGCAAAGAAATTGTCCCTGTCCTTAAGGAGCTTATTCTCTACTGAAAAAGATAACATGTATATAAAGAATACATACGCAGGAGCTCTAAGATCATTAAAGTCCTCATGAAGAAGGTTATAATTTATCTGTGGCTAGAATAAGGACTTCTAAAGAAGAAGGTCAGTTTGGCTGGGCTATGTAGGGCATAAAGGGAAGTAACATATAAAGTAAGGCTGGAGAGGTCAGCTTCTGAAGGGTTTGAAATGTCAACACTGTCAAATAATCAACAGTGTCAAATGCTGCAGAGATGTCAAGAATGACAAGAATTGAAAATTTCTCATAGGAGATCATTTGTAAAAAGAGAAATGAGGAGTCATTCTTTGAAGCAATTGGAGACAATGGATATAAAACAGTAAAAATAATATAAGACACTTTTATATTTGTGGCTAAATTTGCTGAACATTTCCTTTCTGGTTTCTTATTCATTTTTGTAAGTATGTCTAGGAGAGATATTTTGGAAAATGTAGGTACATAAAAAAAGATATCAATGAAAATGTATTTTTTTCTACCAAAAAAAAGAGATCATTGGTGACTTTGGAGAGAGCAGTTTCAGTTGAGTGATGAGACTTGAATCTAAATTGAAAAGTGGTAAGAGAGAATGAAAGGAGAGGAAGTGGAGGCAATTAGTGTCAGCATTTTTCTAAGAGCCTGATCACTAAGATCATAAATCAATCAAAGTACTGAAGTGTCTGAGGAATTGTGAATACAAACACACATATATATGCTATCCATCATCCTAACACCTAAATATGTGCCAAGTGTGATGTTTTAGCTAAAATGTAGAATGTTCATAGAATTTTTAATGCTTGAGATGCTTTCCAAACATTAAAAAAGGAATTTACTTTTGAATGATTTGTTTGTTTTTAATTCTAAGTGAGAGCTTTATTCATAAATACTCAGAAATAAAATTCCAAGAAATATCTTAGACATCCTAGAGATTAAATTGAGTTAAAGTAATATTAACTTTCTTGTCATCTCTCCCATGGTAACTTTAAACATCTTAAAACTAAAAAAGGTTCTGTGTCTTTTTTTCATATACAATTTTGGACAGTTTTTACTGAGAGGAATTTGTGTAAAGAAGATGAATTTTTCAGTGGTCTCTCCCTCCTAAATACTTAGCAGACCTATGGATGGCAAACCCTTTTATCTCTAACTTCTTATATTTTTGCCAATACTATCAATGGATGTAAGCCACACCAATGAGAAAAGGAAAAAAGGGAAGCTGAGCAGAGAAGAAGAGAAAGAGAAAAGAGAAAAAAGAGAAAGAGAAGAAAGTAAAAGACTGGAGCAGATGGAAGGGAGGGCAGAAAGGGGACAGAAAGGAAAAATGTGTGCTTGATGGTGAGTAAATCACCACAATCAATTGCCACTCAGGCAATTTGTTGAAAATTGTCTCCAAATTCATAGTCATAACAGAATCATAGAATTTCTGGATTGTAAAGGAACTTAGAGCTTATCCAGTCTCTCCTGAAACAGACTCAGATTTCTCAGTACAATATCTCTAACCAGTAGTCAGTCATTCAGCTTTGGCTTGAGGGTCTCTAATGAAGAAGCAACACCTCAAGACTGAATTTACCTTATCACAAATGCATCCTCCTGTTCTGAATTCTCCCCTTTGAAATCAAATAAAACTAATGAAGACAATCATCATGTCAATTAATGGATCTACAAGCATGTACCAAGCACTTAAAATTCACTTAGTATACACCAAGTGCTGTGTACTAGGCCCTAGAAAGACAAAGACATAAATGCAAAAACTTCCTGCCCTTAAAGAGTATGCATTGTATAGGAGAGACAAAATATGCTAACATACGTAAATACAAAATGAACAAAAGATGGAGAGAAAAGTGAAGGGAATGTTCATTTATTTAACACTTATGATATGCCAGGAACTGTACTAACTGCTTTTTACAAATATCATCTCATTTCAACCTCCCAACAACCCAGAAAGAGAAGTGCTACTATAATCCACATTCTACAGTCGAGGAAACTGAGGCAGATAGAGGTTAAATGACTTGCCAAGGGTCACATATGGTAAACTGAGATGAGATTTGAACTATGGTCTTCCTGATTCCCATCCTAAGACTTTATCTACTATGCACTGGGGGAGGAGGCTGTAGTGTAGTAGCTAGGGAAGACCAGGAAAGGTATCATGTAGGAATGAGTTTGAAGTTGGCCATTGCAGGAAGTTACAGATTAGAATTCTAATGGAGGAGTCATCCTGAATGATCTCTTCTCCAGGCTAGACACTCCATTGATTCTTAGATGGCATGAAATTAAGACTCTTCTTCAATCTAGCTATCCTCCTTGGGATGCTGTCCAGTCTATCAATGTCCTTCTGAGTATATGGCTCTCCAAACTAAACATAATATTTCAGGTGTAGTCTCATCAGGGTACAGTAATGAAGGACCATCATCTCCTTAGTCCTGGAAAGTAATATTTCTGGGAGATGGAGCCGTGGAGTTGAAGGACAGACCTCCTCTAGCTCTCCCCTCATAACCCATAAAATACCTGTAAAAAAATGACTCTAAACAAATTCTAGAGCAGCAGAAGCTATGAAACGACAGAGTGAAACAGATTTCCAGCTCAAGATAGCCTGGAAGACCAACAGGAAATCACCAAGCTCAGAGCAGAGTGCAGCCCAGGCTTGGCCTCACTGCACAGAAAGGACAGGAGCAGGCTTCAGGGCATGGAATCACAGATAGCAGCTGTGGTTCCCAGATTTCTCAACCCACAAACGCCAAAGACAGCTTCAAAGATCATTAAGAAAGCTCTTTCACTTGGGTGAGAGGGGAGAGGCAGTCTGGCCCCAGTCCTGGGCCCAGGGCAGTGGCAGCCACTGCATAAGTGTCCACTTTTGAAGCCCTGGTCCAAAAACCCTGGGGGAACTGAGTGGCTGATCTGGGTCGCAGTATTGAATGCTGGTCCTTGGGTGAGGAGGAGCACACAAATGGCAGAGCTGGTTAGTAGATGCTGTGGAGAGGGAATCCTCATAGTTCCAGGGCAGAAAAGAGTGCTTTTGGTTGTTTACCAAAGAGAGTGCAGGCCAGGAGTAAATTCTTCTCCCTAGATTGTGCCACCTTGGAGGAACTGAGAACGTATAGGTCCCTAGAGATATCTCAGAGAACAGCTGCACAAAACTGCTGAAGCCTAGGTTGGTATACCCTACACTTGACAGAGGACTCAAAAATCAAGTAACTGTTTGGGAAAATGCCCAAGAAAGGGAAAAAAAATAAGATTATAGAAGGTTACTTTCTTGGTGAACAGGTATTCTCTCCCATCCTTTCAGATGAGGAATAACAATCATTACCATCAGGGAAATACATAAAAGTCAAGGTTTCTGCATCCAAAACCTCCAAAATTATTATGCAATGGTCCCAGACCATGAAAGAGCTCAAAAAGGATTTTGAAAATCAAGTAAGAGAAATGTAGGAAAAGCTGGGAAAAGAAATGAGAGCAATGCAAGAAAATCATGAAAAGCAAGACAACAGTTTGCTAAAGGAGACCCAAAAAAATGCTGAAGAAAATAACACCTTGAAAAATAGGCTAACTCAATTGGCAAGAGGTTCAAAAAGCCAATGAGGAGAAGAATACTAACAGAATTAGCCAAATGGAAAAGGAGGTTCAAAAGCTCACTGAAGAAAATAGTTCTTTAAAAATTAGAATGGAACCGATAGAAGCTAATGACTTTATTGAGAAACCAAGAAATTTACAAAACAAAACCAAAAGAATGAAAAAATGGAAGAGAATGTGAAATATTTCATTGGAAAAACAACTGACCTGGAAAATAGATTCAGGAGGGACAATTTAAAAATTATGGGACTACCTGGAAGCCATGATCAAAAAAAAGAGCCTAGACATTATCTTTCATGAAATTATCAAGGAAAACTGCCCTGATATTCTAGAACCAGAAGGCAAAATAAATATTCAAGGAATCCACCGATCACCACCTGAAAGAGATCCAAAAAGAGAAACTCCTAGGAATATTGTAGCCAAATTCCAGAGTTCCCAAGTCAAGGAGAAAATAATAAAAGTAGCCAGAAAGAAATAATTCAAGTACTGTGGAAATACAATCAGGATAACACAGGATTTAGCAGCTTCTACACAAAGGGATCGAAGAGTTTGGAATATGATATTCCAGAGGTCAACACAGATAGGATTAAAACCAAGAATAACTTACCCAGCAAAACTGAGTATAATAATTCAGAGGAAAAACTGGAATTTCAATGAAATAGAGGATTTCCAGGCATTCTTGTTGAAAAGACTATAACTGAATAGAAAATTTGACTCCCAAATACAAGAATCAAGAAACCTGAAAAGGTAAACAGGAAAGAGAAGATTTGAGGAATGATTATATTCTTACATGAAAAGATGTTATTTGTAACTCATGAAACCTTTTTCAGTATTAGGGTAGTTAGAGAGAATATGTATGTGTGTGTGTGTGTGCACGTGTGTGTGTGTTTAGGTATGTATATATGTATGTATGTTTGTATATAAATATACATAGACAGAGGGTGCAAGGTGGACTGAATATGAAGGAAGAATACCTAAAAAAATAGAAATTTACTACTGAGTGGAATGTACTAGGAGTAAGAGAAAGGGAGAGATAGAATGTAGCAAATCATGTCTCATAAAAGAGGGAAGAAAGAGCTTTTACAATGGAGGGGAAGAGGGGGGAGATGAAAGAAAATAAGTGAGTCTTACTCTCATAGGATTTGACTTAAGCAGGGAATAACTCAATGGGATATGGATATCTATTTTACCCTGAAGGAAGGTAAGGGAGAAGGGGATAGGAGAGGAAAGATAATAAAAGAGGCAGCAAATTGGGGAAAGGGATAATCAGAAGCAAACATTATTGTGGGAGGACAGGTCAGGGGAGAGAACGGAATAAATGAAGGGCAGGATAAGATAGAGGGAAATGGGGTTAGTCATTCGCAACATAGCTATTATGGAAGTGTTTTGCATTGTTACACATGTATGTGTATAGATGTGTATAGTATATTTTCTATACTGAATTGCTTGTTTTCTCAATGGGGGCGGGTGGGGAGGAAGAGAATATGGAACTCAAAAGTTTAATAATGAATGTTAAAAAAACTGTTTTAGCATGCAACTGAAAAATAAGATATACAGGCAATGGGGTATAGAAATTTATTTTACCCTACAGAAAAATAGAGGGAAAGAGGATGGAAGAAGGGCAGTAATAGAAGGGAGTACAGACTGCAGAAAGTGGTGGATGGGGTACATGTTGTCCTGGGGTGGGGGTGGGGAGAGAAGGGGAGAAAATTTTGAATTCAAATTCTTATGGAAGTAAATGTTAGGAACTGAAAAATAACTAAATTACATATTTAAAAAAAAAGTAATACTTGTAAGCCCAGGATTGCATTTTTTTTTTTTGTCTATCACATCCCATTGTTGAATCCTATTGGAGCTAGCAGTCCACTGAAACCTCTTGGTATATTATAAATGAACACACTATCCAGGGGTGGGGAACCTGCAGTCTCAGTGTGGCCCTACACATCCTCAAGTACAGCATTTTGACTGAATCCAAACTTCACAGAACAAATCTCCTTCATAAAAGACTATTAATCACATCTATTGTTTAATATAGATGTAAGATATTAAATGTGACATTATTGATTTTCATTTTTATTCAATTCAGCACAGCACCAAGATTTCTTTAAACCTTGACAATAATCCAATGTGTTCCCTGACCTTCTTAGACTTTTGTCATCAGCAGATATGATAATTATATCATCCACAGCTTTATCCAAATTATTGATAAAAATCTAAACTAACACAAGCCCAAAGACACAGCCTTTGTGCACTCTGCTGGAGATCTTCCAAGTTAAAGCTGAAAACTTTAAAGTAAAAACTCCTTGGGTGTGGCCTTTGAATTATTATTTTTAGTATAATCAAATCACACTCTACAGTCTATATTTTTCAAACTCCATTCTCTCTTTAGTTCTTCTTTACTAAATTAGATGCAGGTGATATTATTATGACAGAAAACTGTATTATTTTATGAGGAAATATATTATTTTACATAAAATATAAATCATTTGAATATTAATTAGCTATATTATTCTGATTCCACATTCTAAACGACAATTTTTATGAAACAAAAACACTCATACTCGAGGACTATGATGTTATTTTTGGTGATTCATGTAGACACAAATGATGTGTCAGAAGGAATGCAGAAAGCATTATTAAAAATTGCAAACTTGGGCAAAACATTGAAAATCATAAAAAGAAAGACCAGGGAAATAATTTAAACCTAAAAATCATTTCCTCTTGTTTGTTGTTGAGTCGTTTCAGTTGTATTTGACTCTTCATGATCCCATTTAGGGTTTTCTTAGAAAAGATACTAGAGTGGTTGGCCCTTTGCTTCTCTGCTCATTTTACAGGTAAGGAAACTGAGACAAAAAGAGGTAAGTGATTTACCAAGGGTTAGGCAACTAGTAAGTGTGAGGCTAGATCTGAACTCAGGAAGATTCTGGGGCCAATGCTATATCCACTGTGCCACCTCGGGGAGAAGATAGATACTAGCATTTGGTGGAAAGGAACTAAACCTTCAATACAAACTACAACCCCTTCTTCTTAAAGGGATAATCAATTTGAACCTAAAAATCATCCCCTGCTTTAGCAAAGAGTTCAAATTCTCCTTTGTACAGGAGTGGTCAAGATTCATGTCTCCTAGAAAGCTGAATTTAGCTAGCCCACAAGGATACATAACCCATATGGACAATACACACATCCACACACACAGACACAGACACAGACACAGACACACACACACACACACACACACACACACACACACACACCTATCAGTTTCAGAAAAGTTATGGATGATTAAACAAACTGTGCAATTTCCCAAAGACCAGATCTCATCCTCTTGTTCAATTCTTGGTCCAGCTCACTACTAATTTGTAGTATCTATAAGATACATATACTGATGTATGGAATCTATTAAATCTCTATCCAATTTCATGACACTGAAAAATAGGTATTATTGTTTTCATTCTTTCTGTTGGGTTTTTTTCTTTGCAAATAGTTAGACTAAACTCCTTTGAGTAAGTCAGTCATTTGAGAGGCTCTGAAATGTGGTAGGGCTTGACTGAATCAACCCAATGACAGCTATAAGCAGTAGCAGATAACCTAACTTGTTAGAACTTAGCCCTGCGTGATTGGGAAACTGAACCTCCTCTCCCTGCTGCTTAGAGACCCTTAAGCAAGGACCTAGGTTATGCTGATCAGAAACTGATCCGGCCCAAAGACTGATGCAAGGAGTTTTCTCAAAATCATACATCTCAAGCAACTCATGTCTTAAAACTGGCCCCATGTTGATCAATCAGTTGTGTTTCCATGTTCCTTTGATTGTTTATAGATACTTGGGGAATTGAGACACCTATGAATTCAGGGAATTGCACCTCCCAAATTAGAAAGTCCCCAATCTTTTCTCTAATTAGAAATCAGATTACCTAATTTTGAGTCCTTGTTAACTGTTTTCTTTTAATTAATCAGTCTTACTTAATTGTTTTTAATGTATAAAATTCTGTTTCCCCCTGTATTCGTGGTCTAGCCCTAAACTGAGGAAAAGGTTGGATCCAAATTGTTAGACAATTGGCACGCCTTAATAAATCGAAATGCTCAGAATACTAAACCTTTGTTTCCTCAGTCATTTCATCTTTCACTCGCCACATGGGGAAACTCTTGGCAATCTGCATTCTGTCCTGAATTTCCTCCATGACCAAGCTAAACATCTTTGATGACTAGCCATCTGCCTTTTTATGTCTTATTTGATTTTAATAACCTTTTTGGACTTCAGGGACAACTTTTACTTTTCCTTTTTTATGCCCTGTGCTTAGCCAAGTGACTAGAAAAAAATAAATGCTTAATAAATTCTTTTTGACTAATTGATAAATTGATGGATAGTCAGAGAGTCATCAAAGAAAATTATCACTGTTATTACATCTTTCATAAGATGTTATAGGAAACACCTCACAGGAGAGTCTTTAAGGCAGCATTTTGCTCTATCAAATCAAATGCCTTTTGAGTCTACCACCAAGCACAGCAGCATGTCTTATATTCTCTACATTTTTCAACCAATTGTGTAGCTAAAGATTCTACATGAGGTATAATACTTGTCTGTGAAAGCTTTCTCTTACTTTCAAGTATGGTCTCAGTGGGTGAAGATTATACTCATTTTTTTATAGATAGGAGAATAGGAATATGAAGACTTAGATACTGATATTCACTCAATCACACAGACAAGTAATATGGTCTAAAAAAACTTTTTCCCCCCATTTTTGTCCTTTTCCTTCTTCCTTCATTGTCATTTCTACTTCCTCATATAGAATATTGTAACAGCAAGCCAAGCAAGATCTTTGTGGTTTTTTTGGATTGAGTTTTAACAAATCAGACATGTGCATGTGGGTGCTAGCCAATCAGATACTGAGTAGAATTCTAAGTAAAGAGAGAGGTGATATTAAAGAAAACAAACATGAAGAGAGCCTGCACTGAAGGGGTGAGCCAGTGTTGAGAAAAAGAAAGCTGAGAGGAGACCTGAGAGCCAAGAAGAGGCCTCTGAGCAGGAAGAGGTGACCTCTGGGCTGAGAAAGGAGACGTCTGGGCTGAGAGAAGAGACCTCTGATAACAGAGACTTGCTGAAGGAGCCTCTGAACTTTAAAAGCAAATAGAGCTGTAGGACAGAAACATGCCCATGAGGCTAAACCCCTTTTGAGAGCTGAGCTGTCAACACAGAGCCTCTGGACTTTGCAGGTGAATTGAGATGACGGTGCTGGTAGTATGTGTCAGTGTTGATGTCGTCCTGTTGAGCTTTGTTTTCCCAGAGGCAGAAGCTGCAGAGTGGAGCAGTCCTGACCTGAGACATGGAACAGGAGCGGAGAGCTGCCTATGTGTGAATCCGGGCCAAGACTCAGTAGTAGTCAGCCCACAGAGGAAGAGTCATGGGATTGGGAAGTCATCCTCAAGTTAAATGAAAGAGGACTTTACTTGGACACTTGGTATTGATTAAGGATATTGGTAGAATGTCACTCATGCTTTACTCTATTGAACAACATTTGGTTTGTTGCTGAATAGAGTTCATTATACTTTGAGATTAGACCCTTGAAATTATTCACAGCAGCAGACCTCAGGTGTGCTGCTGTGATTGGGTTACAGATATCTAGGATCGTGCCATTAGAGCCAAAATGTGTAAACAGTTTTGTTGTATTTGATAGGACAAACACTTTGTCAGTCAAATCCTGCCTCCTACTAGCTACAGGACTCAGGATAAATCATTTAATCTATACATGTCTCAGGCACGTTCTTAGGACTTTGTGTAGTAAATTATAAATGGTTTTGGTAGAGGTTCAGTGGCTCAATCATCAGGGATTCCCCAGACTTATGAAATCACAGATCCTTCCTATATTGAAATATATATAATGAAAAAGACAGTCCTTCAATACAGTGGAGAGATGATTCTGTGTCCTCAAAGACTTTAGTCCTAGAATAAAGTTCGAGGAGGTATTGTCAAGACAGAGGAATGTTAAGGACAGATCTGACAATGTAGTTGTGATATCTGTCTTGGGAAGATAAGCCTTAGAAAATATTAGAAAACTGGGCACCATGTAGCAATTGATTTTATTATGGCATCTCATAAATCAGATAAGTAAGATATTAGTGGTTTGCTCCCTTTTCACTGCCTAAAGCACCTATGCCAGTTAAATAATGGATTATTTAAAGTTAAGGTAAAAATGAAAGGCAAATAGGACAATGCCTAATGTAGACTGGTGGGTAATCTAAAATCACTCATGGAATTTTCTGATAGTGCAGTTCTCAGCATTTTAAAACCATGAACCCTACAGAAATTGGAATTTTTCCTCTTCCTTTCTGTTTCACAAGTTACAGTTTCATCAATGATATAACCATCTTATTGAGGAGAAATTTTCTTCAAGATTTTTTCCCCTTCTATGTCCTTTATCCTTTATTTCCATTGGGAGAAAGGGAACAAACATTTGTTAAGCACTTCATACATACTATCCCGGTTGATCCTCACAACAAACATGAGAGGGAAGTGCTTTTATTAAGCCACCCTGTAGAGTTGGTGGGAGGCAGAAGTTAAGACATTGACTGGCCTTACTTTGCTATCTCCTTACTTCTCAGTCATGGTTTTCATTCTCAGGTTCTAAGAAATTTAGCCAGTCTAAGTGAAGGTTTATTCCACACAGAAGGTCTACTGGTTTTTAAACTATTGCTTCCTGATACTCCCACAAGGCAAGCTTCCTCTTCTCTAAATTTAAGTAATCTATTGTTGAAAATTCTCAGAGGATGGGTGGGGAGTATTTATGAGGGCTGTGTCTTAGCAACTAAGAGAGAGAATACTTTTTAGCAATCAAAGCTTCTCTGCTGAGATTCCCTACTATGGTGTACTTGAATAGGTTAAGGAGCGAAATTGGACCCCTAATGAGAGACAATGGGGACGCACACTTGGAATGAATGGACTCAGCTAGAAGGACTAAGGAGGAACAAAGCTAACCTGAAGAATTCTGCTTGACAGAGGAATTGCCTCGGAAGTGGCAAAAGTTAACAGAGGAATAAAACTTGGCTATGGCAGCGTACAGTCCTAGTGGGAAATCTGTAGTTAGGTAGGAAACTTGCTTATCCACTGAAACCCAGAGGGAAGAAGCTAATACATCATATATAATGGGGATAATCCAGAGTTGACTATACAGGGGGAAATGCAAGAAAAAATTACCAGTTCTCTAAGAATGTAACTTTTTAAATACATTTAAATAGTAAAGAAAGTTGATAAAATTAAACAAAAATACCAGTAAGAATTAATTTCTCCAGGACTGCCTTTTCATCATCTATATGTGAAAAACAGCTAATCACTGAAAGATCCCCAGACACTGGCAAGACTCTGGTTATACGACACCTGGTCCCATAGTTGTTAAGTTCTGCATACATGCATGGGTCAATAAGGAAATTCCCTAAGCATACATTTGCTATTGCTAGACAACATCTCCCATCTGCGTCACTTGTAGTGATATATTTACACAGTTCACATACCACTGAATGCATGCTATAGAAGCAATGAATCATGTGCCAATCTGAGACATTCCTAGGAAAAAAAAATAAACCACAACTCTAATAAACAACAACCCAAAGAGTCCCACCCCCAACCCCAAACCAATGATTTGCAATCACATTGAGGAATGTTGATTTTTTTACTTCAGATGAAGTTCATGAGTTTTATATATGACATGCCAACAACTTAAGAGTCTCTATGATTTATGGTCTTAGAGGGGTGCCTGAAAGTCAAAGAAGTTAAGAGGTCTATCCAAGGCCACACATCTAGTAAGGGACAGAAGAAAGAAAGACCTAGGTCGTCTTCCTATCCTGAAGCTAACAAGTAACTGATGACTCCATGCTGCCTCTGTCAAAAATTTACTGAAATATACTAAGGGATGCTTCAGTACTTCATGGAACTATGATTTCATCAGCAGGGATACTCCCTCTCCTGATGCAAATAACAAACTATCCATAACTTCAGAAATAGTTGCTGGGACCAAAAAAAAAAAAAGAAATCCATTACTCTGCAGCCAACCTGATCTGATGAGCCTCCCTGAATTTAGCCAGGTTGGTCTTCAGACTACAAACAAAACCGGACCCATCCTTGACAGTTTACAAGCTCAATCAGACCTGCCAGAACTTATACTCTGCTAGCATAGCATTTGAAAACCTAGTGTCCCTTCCATGTCACAATGAGGCATTCAAGAATGGATGTTTCAGCAGTTATTTGGGTTACACTAGGTAGTAATGCTGGTACACTGAGTTCTAACATCTGTCAGTTTTATGGAAGACTCATGGCAGTTGATTGGGGATTACCATTTCATGAGGGGACCCAGCCATGCCTACTTCATTCCCAATTCTCACTGTCTGATCTGCTCCACCTCTTGACCCCCAAACCCTACCCTTTTTTAACTTCCTCTTTGTATTTTGCCTTTCCTTGGGAGTAGGTATCCACCTTATTTTCTTGTATTTGCATCCCAAGTGCTTGTCACAGTGTCTAGCACATAGTAAGTATTGCATAAATGCTCTCTCTACCCATCTAATAAACTTGACTTTCTCAAAGAAACTTATAGAATGATACAAGAAGTTACCTTGCGATATGCAGCAGGTCCAAGTCACATGACTGTAATAAAGATTAGATAGTGAAAAGCTTCATTGTGATCTGGTTTTATGTTACAGTGCTGCCATGCCTTGACAACTAGCCTCCATGTTTGCATTCTTGATCAGGTTGTCAGTTTCTTGGTCAATCAACTCATTCAGTATACAAGTCACTGCTGAAGCACATCTACCTAGGTAACAAAATTCAGAAACACCTCACCACTCAATCACTGATGAGAATCTTTAGCTAAGCAAAGAATTTTCGCAGTGCAGGCTGGGGACACAATCTCTTTCTGCCTTAAGCTTATCTCAGTCCATTGTGTCATGCTGACTCTGCAGAGCACTTTGTAGCATTTACATGTCTTCAAGAGCATAAAGAAGGTCTTGAATTATTACCTGAAAGAGTTTCCCTTGATGTTCAAAGGCTGTTGATCATGGAAATATACATATACTCCTGTATGCAAAGTTACACACAGATGCAATTTTTGTGAACCACAGTTGGATATCCATTTCACACACATAGATAGAGTTCTCTGGAACAGACATTCCTGTTAAATTGATCAGACAAAGAAGGTATTGTACATTCAGCTGTCAAAATAAACACTGCATTAATTAAATTCACTTTCACTTCAAGTCTAATGATGTCAAAAGTTTCATTAAGACAACACTTTTTTTTTCCTTAAGAGGTCTAAGGTCTGAACCTGAAGACAAATTGTTGGCTTAGAAGGTTTTGAGTCAGTGTTCACATTTTAATAGATGATTATGACAGGGATATTTCTTTGAAGCAGTCACAAACAAGAGGTTATTTAATCTACTCATTGGCTTTAAAAGACATGGTTTACTTACACAATTGTAGTTTGAATAAGGCATTCCAGGACGTGACGGTCATCATTTGAATTTCACTTATTAATCTCCTATTGATTTTAATGACATGCTATTTCACAGATGTAAACCACAAAGAAATAAAGAGAAAGAACAGAAAAGAAAAAATACACGTTTTCTTTTGAAAACATTAGGACATTACACATCCATTTATTTAGTTATTTAGTTATACCTGCTTTCTAAAAGTATTCAAGGAGAATCATAAATTAAATATGAATCAGAAGAAGCCAATTTGAAATAAAAGTAGAAAAAAGACATCTAAAGAAAATCATATGTAGATGTGTCCAAGTGCCCACAACAAGTGATTGCTACTACTTAGCACTGTGGTGGGTCTTAGAATTCTCGGCACCTACAGAAAAAAGAAAAGCATGTTCTGGTATTCAGATGACATGTAAGAACTGTAAAAATAATAAAGATTTTGTTTTACAGTTTCAGGACATTTCTAAAGAGGAAAAATGTTTAAAATTATATTGTAATTTAATACATAAAATTGTTCATCAAGCAAATAAGGTTTTTTCACACTTCTAGGTTGATTCAATGAGCATGAAGTACAAAGTACTGTATTTTCTCAGGACAGTGTCTGCTCTGAGGAGGAAATACACAGAGAGAAATGTACCAAGTGCCTACAACAGTACTTTGTCCAGAAGCGCAGCTTACTCTGTTGGTTGAACCGAATTGAACTGCTCCCCCTCAAAGAATTTAGAATGTTATTGGGGAGGCAAGGTATACACCCACAAAACAGCTTGTGATTAAGGGCAAAATGGGGGAGACAGATAATACATGCTTCAAGAAGTTTGAGAAGGAAAAGTTCAGCATGAATTGGAGTGATTGGGGAGGTTATTAAGAAGCTGGGACTTGACTTGGGCCTTGAAGAATGTGTGAAACTTGGACAGTGGGAGGCAAGCAAAATAAAAAGCATGAGCAAAGATGGAGGGGTAGGAATGCATCCAGTGTAGTGGGGGACAGTGAGGAGACAATCTTAGAGACAGATTGTGTGGGACCTTCAAAGCAAAAGCTACTTCAACTTGTTCCTGTAACCAATGAGGGAGGAGCCATTATATAGAGGGAATAAATAACACAATGAAAGTGCTATTTTAATATTGCTCTGGTTCTGTTGAGCTCAAAATTATTTGGAAGAGAAAGAGACTGGTATATAGTAAGTAAGCTTTCAGAGAAAGGTAGTATGGGTTGATAAAAACCTAAACTAGGGACAAGAAATAAAACATCAAACAGAAGAGAGAGGTAAGACATTTTTTAAAAAATCAGTTCTCCAATAATACGTGTATTTGCTTTCTTTTATTTCTTTTGCATTCTACAAACCTGCAAACATATCTTGCTTATGATTCCAGAATCTTCTTTGTATATTTGTATATTTCACCATAAATTTCATTTCTATTGCGTTCTTTGAAATACGCACTTCTCTATGAGACAGCTAGGTGATTCAGTGAAAAGAATACTGGCCTAGAGTCAGGAAAACTTGAGTTCAAATCTAGCCTCAAATACTTAATATTTGTGTGACCTTGGGCAAGTTATTTAACCTTTGCCTCAGTTTCCTCAGCTATAAAATGGTGATGATAAAAAACAGCTACTTCCCAATGTTATTTTAAAGATCAAATGAGATAATATTTATAAAGCCCACTTAGGATAGTGTATAATAAATGCTATTTAATATTTATTCCCTTCCCTCCTCCCACTTACCTGGACCTAACATTAGGCTTCTTTTTAAAGATTGGGTACCTCTACCTTTTACCTTCACTCACATCATGGGCTAAATCCATGGACATTTCCATGCTGCTTTTAGAGACCCCAGAGTGGTACATACCTGTAATTCCTGCTATTGAGAAGGTTGGAGCTGGCAGACTGATTGAGTTGGAGAGTTCTAAAATGCAGCAGACTAAGGTGAATGGGTTTCTGCACTCTCTGGGGTTGTTATGGTGAGACTAGATTTGAGAGAAGAGGAACACCAGTTTTCCTAAGAGGAGAGAATCAGCAACAGCCCAGGTCAGAAATGATCAGTAGTGGGATTGGACCTATGAGTGTCGGATATACTTCTCATCTGGGTGAGAGAGAGAGAGATACAATCTCAAGATAAAAACATACATATATACATACTTTTGTACATACAGAATATGATTTTTTTCCTCATCACAAATTTGGACATGATTTGAGACTTTAACCTGGCAGCAAAAGAGTTAAAATCAGGTCTCAGATACTAAGTTTATCTTTTCTTTATTCTCAGTCTCAGAATCAAACTAACTGGCTAAAGGAGAACTACAAGATTTTAATATAATAAATAAAAAAATACAATCAATGGAAAATATAAGGAAATACATTGGGGAAAAAATATACTTTCCTTTTTTCCTTCCCTCAACCCTATTCACCAACATACAGATACTCAGATTTAAAAAAAAATTAACTACCTTATGACAAATATACTCCACATTGTTGGATATTATGATTGTTGCAGATTTGATTATAAGAAAAAAATCTAAGGGGAAATAAATGTAATTTAGACAGTAAACATTTATATTTTGCTTTTCCTTCTGTACTACCATAGTAAGTAAGCTTCTTTTCTCAACCCTTCATTTTAAGCAAATATAAGGTAATGTCAGCCAAGTCAGGTCCCTTTGGATTCTAAGATAATATTTATTATTATTTTTTAATATTCTGGCAAAGCTTTTGATAGAATTAATTTACATCATTAAATCTGAGGCAAGTTAGAAATATTCGCAGCCAATGACAAGCTCATCATGGTGATAAATAGTTCACCATACAGATGTCCATATACGGCCAGCCTTCCTATAAGGCTGACAGTTCTGTATGGGGCATTGCGTATGGCTCTTGGCTCAAAGTCACATTCCTTCGGTATGTTTCTCTGGGAGCTTTTGATTTCCGCTTTGAGGGTTGGCACAAACCTCCAATTGCTCTTATAAGAAAATGTCTGCGACTCCAAGTTGAAAATGGGCAAGAATCCTTCTTTAAGTACACAAACACTCCAAGTCTAGCCACTTTCCTGTAGAGCTGCCAGGTTTTCAGTATGTCTGATACCTGATCAAGTGACTTTTTTGGGGGGGAGGTGGGGTAAGGAGGGTTGAAGAAAAAACATAGGGGAAGGAATGTAGTATATCCACACCTGTACATTTTACAAGACTTAACCAAACGAATTGTAGCAACCGATGCCCAAGCAGACACACACATACCGTATATAGCTGTGTAAACAGGACTGTGCTGCCAACCTACTGAATTCCTCATTTTACCAGGAAAAAAATGTGCTCTCTAAAAAGTATTTGCTGTATAAACACTTGCATACAAGTCAAAATTAGTGCATTTTGACCATCTTGCACACAGATTCAAAGCTCTATTTCTTAAAATTATGACCTTCTGTCAATGCAAAGGGGTAAGTCAGAGTTGGACGCCGTTATAAGAGGCCACTATTTCCCCTTACCTCCCAGGATCACACAAACATTTGCTGAGTCACTTATAATACTGCAAGAATTCAAAATCCCATGGCAAGAGTTAAGGACAGAGTGTCAGCCTTTCCTTTTGAATTTCCTGGCTTTGAATGGTCTGCATCACAACATAAACATTATCCACACATACTTTTGGGTCTGTGAATGTCTTGGATTTTTAAAAATAAAACACTCATCTTCCTATTCCTCCAAAATCCTAAGTCATAAAAGAGGGATAGAATCTTAGCATAACACATATAATGCCCAACATATTTTTCTGGTTACTCTGAGATTTCATAGCTGTGTATATTTTAGTATGCATATTTTAGCTCAGCTAAGATTGAAGCTATTTATCCATCTTTTGGCTAACTATGGGCTTTTAGAAACTTTGAAGAAAAATCTTGGGAAATTTCATAATTAAGCCACAGCCATTTTTTTGCAGTGTAAGTGGACAACCTTAACAACAGTGAAACATACTGATAATATACTTGAAGCTTGTGTGAAAAACAAAAGAACAGAAAAAGATAAAAAAGAGAGAAAATATCCTTCCAGAGGACTTAATCTAATCCATTTTCAAAACATCTTTGTGAAGTAGTAACCTCTAACACAACCACTGACATATCAATTATGAACCCCATAGCCTAGGTTAGTTAATTAACCTACTTGGGCCTTGATTTACTCATTTGTAAAATAAGGAGATGGTTTAGGTGGCCTATGAGGTTCCTTCTGGCTCTAGATTGATAGTCTAAGCAAAGTTACATGACTTTCCCAAGACTTGCCAATTTTGGTGCCAAGAATGCAGCCCAGGACACACCACCCCAAATTTATTGCTTTATCCACTTCATGAATGAGTGTCTCCTATGCAGCTCATGAAACCATTGATGTCTCCAAGACTCTCTTGAGAATTCAAAAATCCCCCAGTCCATTTCCCACCCACCTCACCCTACAAAGCCACAGGAGTTCACCACAGAGGCCACATCCCAGCTTAGGTGAGATGGGAGCCGACCACCAATACCCTTCCCCATCTGCCACACCTTCCTATCCATTAGCGGTGGCTATAATTGGGGGTTTAGGTCTTGAAAGATTTCACTGTGGTTCCCCACATATTTTGAACTTTCAAAATCACCCGCAAGGGAAGAACCCATTGGGGAGCAAGTTGTCTATAATATACATGTGATTATTAACATAGCTTGGAATGTTCCATCTTTAAATAGGAAACCTGAGGCCTGGAACACTCTGAATAACAATTATGGGGATTCTTGGTGAGCTTTGGAGACCTCTTTTGCTTCCCATACTCACTATTTACATGCCATTCTACTGTACAACACTGGTCACAGATGCAGATTGCTTAACAAGGTAATTGTGCACAGATGATGTGGTCTAAGAAATAGTTGGACTGGGTATTTGTTCTTGGCTATACTTCAGGAGAAAGAATGGGAACTTTCAAAAGGCTAGCTTTAAAAAAAAGAAGCCTTTAGTACTTTACTGATAAAAAGTCAGACCAATATTTTTTTAAGTGATCTTCTCACAGGAGAATAATATATTCAGTGATTATTATAATGACAAGAGCAATAAAGTCATGATAAATGCTGGGCAATAGCAATAACTAATCTCCAGAGGAGATAAAGTGAAATATATTCCCTCCTCTTAGGACAGATGTGGGAGACTCTAGATGTGCAATGCTGCAAATACTGTCAGTTAGTTGGTTTTGTCCTACTCTTTTTCTTTATTATAAGGGATGACTCGTTTGATGGTAAAGAGGTACATCTAGAGATGACCAATTAAAAAAAATAAAATAAAAGACATCAATATGCCTCATTTTTGAGTGCTCTTTCCATCAAAAACAATATGTTTATCTGTCTCAAATATATCCCCAGTTGACTTATCTAATGATGCTTGTCTATATTTAAACAGGTCAAAAGTCAAAATGCAGCTAATGCATCAAATAATATGGCATTGAAACAAATAAAGTGATATATTGTTGGAACAATTCCCTTTTCTTAAAATAACAATTGCTACAGTTTTGGGGAGGTGTTTACAAACAGGCCTACTGAAAAACAGAGCAGATATCATTGGTTCAGTTCCTTTTCTTTCCTTAGAAAGGATAATGAAAACGATTAGAAAGTAGTGATGTTCTAGGAATTATTGGTCAAATTTATTTGCCTGCTGCACACAGAAGTTGGTTATATGTGATTACTCTTTCTAAGGTTTGACCTCAAATAATCATGCTATCTGGCAAATGGCCACCATCATTGTTCATATACAAACATTCAGTTTGGGATGTACTAGTTTATTATTAATCATGCTAAGGTATAAATTTCATAGGACCAAAAAGAAAAGTATGAATTGAGTGAAATGAGTGTCATTCATTTCTTAAGGAATCTTTTATTCATGAGTATTGTGGTGATTTGGAGGCATATAATAACTGTCTACAAGGTAGATAGGCATCCTCTTTTTCAGTCACATTTCTTCTTACCTCTACATCTTTCCCCATCTAAGAAGAAGACCTGCTTACTCCCATATCAATAATCTCTGATGAAGCAAAGGGATAGTAATTATTTTCTGTGAATAATGTCAAAGACCTATTTATTCTGCCACACTACTGGACCCCCCCAAAAAAAATTTTAAATAGCACTTTTTTATGGAAAATCAAGGTAGAGTACTGAGAAATGCCTCATCAAAATGGGATTCAGACTATGTTCTACTATATTCTGCTGCCTGAGAACTTCCAGTTTTGCTCATTTCATGTGTCCATCAATCAGCTGTTACACTTTTTTCCCCTCGAGTTATCAAGCTCAGAGATTTCCAAGGGGGAAATTTCAGGGACCAGAAAGGGAAAAAAATGCAGGCAGGTTTCTTTTGAATTCATCCATGTGAAAAACAACTCTTTCCTTTGCTCTCTGAGGTGTTTGAAGTGCATCCTTGTCTGTCTCTGAACCCCAATCAACATCAAATAATGATGATGAAGTAAGCTTTTAAAGAGATTTTTTAGACCTAAACTGACTCCCTGTGGTGAGGATCTTCCAATAACCTCCCTACAAAATAAATTGGAGGAGAGGGGGGCAAGGAAGAGGAAAGGGGGATAGACATAGCAACTGGAAATGGAGGTGAGTCGTATAAAAAGAAATGTTTAAAGAATAGCCTGAGTATTTCTAAATGATATCAATCATGGGCAGTGGGAAGAGGAAAGAGGAGGGGGTTTGAAAAAGAAGTCCTCCTTGGTGGTGGAAATACTGTGCCTTTTTTGTGGGCTGGAGTGTGCCAGCTTTTTCAGACAGCAGGAATGCTGGGTGTCAAGGGGTCAGGCTCAATCCGGTGCGAGTTGATGAGGCAGGAAGGTGGGGAGGAATGTGAGGAATGTCCCTGTTTGTGCAGGACTCCATTCATCCCATTGGCGAGCGCCGGCTGCCTGCAGTGTATAAAAGGAGAGAGGCAGGCGGTCTGGGACTCACAAAACAATTGCCTCGCAGCTGAGAAGGAGCAAAGCCGGGCAACTGGCACCACAGGCTACCAACGCCTCCCGAGCCCAGGGCCAGTCCTGCCGCCAGACAGACAGACAGCCAGCCAGCCAGCCGGTCCGACAGCAGCCTTCGCAGGCAGCCGGGAAAGAAGCAAAGGAAGCAGGAGCGACCTACCTATCCCGACTCAGCTCCTCAGGCGCGCACCTTGACCGGGATCCTCGCGCTCGGACTCGAACGTCCACCTGAGCGCAGACAAGCCAGAGGTCCGCTCCGCTCTGCCCGCCCGCCCGCTCGCGGCTCGCCTGCTCCATCCGAGCCCCGCTGGGCCCGTCCCTGCCCACCCACTTTCACCGTTCTCCGCCCGCTGCTCTGGAAGATGTCCGCAGGGAGAATGGGACCCGTGAGCTTCGCCTTCGTGTTCCTGCTCACCTTCTGCAACCGGGTAAGTGGACAGACCCCTTACCTTTGGCTCTCCCGCCGCCCCGGCAGGCCCCATCGCTTGGCTGGAGGTGACTGGCAGCGGTCTAGCATCCCCGAGAAGACAGGAGAGCGCAGCGCTGAGCGGGGCTCTGGGAAAGCTTTGGCTCTGGGGCGTCAGGGGAGGGCACTGGCGTGAGGAGGCTGTGCGCGGCTTCCTCCCGGTCCTGGGCTCCGACTGACTCTCCTCGTTCCCTCCTCCCCTTAGGAGACAGCTGGCCAGGACTGCAGCGGGCAGTGTCAGTGTGGAGCGGGACCGCCACCCGAGTGCCCAGCCGGCGTGAGCCTGGTGCCAGACGGCTGCGGCTGCTGCAGAGTGTGCGCCAAGCAACTGGGGGAGCTGTGCACCGAGCGGGACCCCTGCGACCCCCACAAGGGCCTCTTCTGTGACTTCGGCTCCCCGGCCAACCGCAAAATTGGCGTGTGCACGGGTAAAGACTGCTCATCCCTCCCTGCCCCAGCTCTTCTGTCCCAGGGGCTGTAGCTCCCCTTCCTGGGACTGAGAAATGGCATGTCCAGAATATGCTTTTTTGGGCAAAAGATCCTAGATCTGCCCCACGCATCAGGAAGTCTAAAACTTCCATTCCCGTCCCCATCCCACCCACCAGGTTTCCCTTAATTAAATATGTGGTTTTACTTGCACCGAAGGCTAAAAGCTATCGGAAGCCACTGATAGAGAATTGAGAACTAATTCTCTTTTTAAAAAAATTATTTCTTGAGGGTACTCAAGTCTATTTTTTGTTCTCTCCCTTGCAGCAAAAGACGGCGCCCCATGTGTCTTTGGAGGGATGGTTTATAGGAGTGGAGAGTCCTTTCAGAGCAGTTGCAAATACCAGTGCACGTGCCTGGATGGGGCTGTGGGCTGTGTGCCCCTCTGCAGTATGGATGTCCGTTTGCCTAGTCCAGACTGCCCCTTCCCCCGAAGGGTGAAACTTCCTGGTAAATGCTGCGAGGAGTGGGTGTGTGAGGAACCCAAGGACAAAGACCGGACTGCAGTTGGACCAGCCCTAGCTGGTGAGTTGGCTGTTTTCCAAGAAATGCATGTCAATGATCTGAGCTCTTCTGATCTCTTTCCTTTATATAAAACACGCCTAAAAAAGAAAAAATATATATATATATATATATATATAAACGCTACTTGTCTTAAAGTTGGGATGGGGAAGAAAAAGGGAAAGCTGGTGATTTATCCCCTATAGCCTAACCTTATGTTTGTATGCTTACACAGCTTTCAGACTGGAAGACACTTATGGCCCTGACCCAACTATGATTCGTGCCAACTGCCTGGTCCAAACCACAGAATGGAGTGCCTGTTCAAAAACATGTGGGATGGGCATCTCTACCAGAGTCACCAACGACAATGCCTTCTGCAGACTGGAAAAGCAAAGTCGTCTGTGTATGGTCAGACCCTGTGAAGTTGCCCTGGAGGAGAACATCAAGGTAAAACTTCCTCCCCAACCCCTCTACACACACACAGACACACACACACACACACACACACACTCCATAAGCTAACCTGCATTGATAATCAATGATACTGGCCACCACTGAAGTGAGTCCTCCTACTCATTTCCCCAACCCTTCCTAAAATATCTAGGTCTAAGTGGACTAGGTTGCTAAATCCAAATATTTTATAATAGGTCTCAACTTTATGACTAGTATTTTTCACATTATTATTCCCACAGCAAGAGCTATAAATCCAAGGTTCCCTAATAAAGGCAATATTGAATACAGAAAAATTGACTGGCTGAACATGTTTCCTCTTCTCATAGCAAACATTGAAAAATCCAAAGAATAGGACATGGGAAATTGTTCAAAACTATCTGTACCAACCTGTTGATTTTTTTTTTTTTGATCTTTGTCTCTCTTTAGAAAGGCAAAAAGTGTATCCGAACTCCCAGAATCTCTAAGCCTGTGAAGTTTGAGCTTTCTGGATGCACCAGTGTGAAGACCTACCGGGCTAAGTTCTGTGGGGTCTGCACAGATGGTAGATGCTGCACTCCCCACAGAACCGCCACCCTCCCTGTTGAGTTCAAGTGCCCTGATGGTGAAGTTATGAAGAAGAAGATGATGTTCATCAAGACCTGTGCGTGCCATTACAACTGCCCTGGAGACAATGACATCTTTGAATCCCTGTACTACAGGAAAATGTATGGAGACATGGCATAAAGCCAGAGACAGAGAGAGAAAAAGAGAGACTAATTAGACTGTCAACTTGAAAAGATTCACATCTCATTTTTTGTAAACATGATTTCAGTAGCACAAGTTATTTAAATCTGTTTTATTTAAGAAACAATCCCACAAAATTCAACCCATTGCTCTATGTGGCATTCAGACAGAAATGAGCTACTTGTTGACCCCAGACATTGGTTTGGAGAAGAAAGTAAGACTTGACTGTGGGACCACATCACAGCACAACTTCAGAACTTGTACTAGGTTGGTACTTAGGGGTCAATAGAGAGCACTTGTGGAAAGGTTTGCACTACCAAGTGGCTGTTCCCTTAAAGTGGTAATACTGTGTTCCACCTGGTAATGCAATTGAGAAGGAGATCTTTAGCATTCTCACTGACCTGCCCTTAGCTCCACTAACAGCTAAGATGTGCCTTCTTGGCTGGCAGGGGGCTGTCAAGCTGTTCTGTTCCACTGGAACAAAGCAGTATTTCAGCTATGACATTTTGATTCAAATGACCATGCTCAAAAAGAGTCAGAATCATGTCTACTAGACTGGACAGCTTGTGGCAAGTTAATTTGCCTGTAACAAGCCAGATTTTTTTATTAATATTGTAAATACTGTGTATATATATATTTGTACAGTTATCTAAATTAATTTAAAGTTGTTTGTGCCTTTTTTTGTTGTTAATGCTTGGATATGTTCAATGTTAGCCTCCATTTCTGAACACCATAGGTAGGATGCAAGGCTTGTTTGACAATGCATTCAAAGCATGAAATAGATACTCAATGGAAATTCTGCTCAGTTAGAGTGACCAGTGGTCAAGACAGATTGTTTACTAAAGGTGAGGTAAGGATGTTTGTTGTAAAGCATGACTTATACATGGGAAGGCAGTGGACTCACTTTTAATGAACAGATGACCTTTGGTAAAATGAGTGGCTCTTTGATAGCTGACCATTCTTTCCACCTAGGAGCATTTGTTTCTGACTTTGACCAAGACTGTTTTTGAACAGTTTGTTATTTGTTGAGAAGTGTGACCAAAAGTTACATGTTTGCACCTTTCTAGTTGGAAATAAAGTATTATATTTTTTGTACAAATGGCTTGGTTACTCATTTACTCTTTTATAGTTTTCCCTCCCAGAAGCATCCTTCAATGGAAGTGGTTTTCCAGGTTTAACTTAAGGTTATTTCCCAATATGTTCTTCAGGAGGATCCTTACAGAGTACACCAGGGAAAATAGATTCTATACTGGAACATGAGTGAGAAGCAGAATTTTGATTCAAACCTAAATTCACTAAACAAATTAAAATGTTTTCAAGTAATTTAATTTTAGAACCAAAAGAAAACTACTGAGGGTACTATGAAATGGCTATTGTAAAAAGCAGTGCAAAAAAAAAAGAAAAGAAGGCTGGATTAGGAGCCAGGAAAGCCCAGGTTCAAATCCTGTCTTTGACACTTACTGTGTAATTCTGGATAAGCCTCTTAGCCTCTGTTTCCTCATTTGTAAAATGAACCAGTTGAGCTAGAAGGCCTCTAAGGTTTCTTCAAGTTCTAAATGTATAATTCTAGGAAAAGCATCTTTTGGGGCCATGATTAGGTTCTAATTTTAACGAGCATTGAAACATTAGAAATCAATACATTATTATAACTAAAAATGGATTTAAGAACAACTCATCCATGAATGCTAATTCACAAATGGAAATCTATTTTTAATTTGGTAGGAAACTTTCACTTAAATCTATTTTGATTGGAATTGGCTGGTATTCTAGAGTCTCATTATTAATGATCCTATTTTGCCATTATTTGAAGTAAGTGAAGTTCATAAGTGGGACTGGTAAGGCTAAGTGAAGATTAGACTTAAAGAGTAGCTACCTCACTCATTTGTGAGTTGAACTCTTGTAACCACTAGCAGGAGAGGGCAGCAGGAACTCCAGAGAAACTCAAGGGAGCCCGATATCGCACAATGAAATAAAACTATGGAATGCTAGGAAACAACAGCAGCCAGACAGACTGGGCATGGGACAGAGATGCGATGACTCATTTTGAGACACAAAGTCACGCAGGAAAACAGACTAACTCTTCAAATAGTGTCTTTGCCGCAAACCAAAGAAGGAAGCCAACACATGTTCAAAATGTGGAAAGGTTGGTTGGTCAAAACATTGGACTTTTCAGACACACCCACACACGTGGATAGCAGCACCACTTGAGGAAGCAACCAAGTTCTAAATTCCTTAAGGACAGAAACTGTGCTGTTTTGTTTTGTTTCTGTCAGTTCTTAGCTCTGGGTTCAATGGCATCATTTCCTCACATGGACAGATTGATGACTCAAATGAAGGACTCTGCTACCTTGGTCTTGTCTACTCCTTTAAATGACTCTTGTGATTCTTCATTGTAACTATTACTATTTGCATTTTTAATGTTATGAAACCCAAAAATGTAAAAGCAATGATAAAGCAGAGCAATGACAAAGTTTCCATCCTTTCTTCTAAATGGAAAGTGTTCTTTTCTTTAAAAAAATGTTTTTGCTGTTATCAGATAACAATACATTCAAAGTAGCTCTGTTGTTTGGGGTCATAACTACAGAACTAAAGACGACATTAGAAGTCACTGAGTCCAACAACTTCATTTTATAAATGTGATAGCCAAAAGCCTTAGAGGTTTACATGACTTGCCCCAATCATTGTAGTAGCAAGCACCCCAACACATCCAGGATGGCCTCTTAGCACAGGTTCTTAGATCTGTTTTTCTAAAAGGAAAGCAACTTTTGAGGGGTCAACAACCTTCTTTAATCACATTTACCAAAAGAGAAAATACAAGCAGAGAAATAAAGACTAACAGACAGGGCTTCTAATTGTCTAACCATAAACAATACATACATCACAGATCAACAGAAAGATCCAATTGTCTAACCATTACATACATACATATAGTTACCATAGAGAGAAGCACCAATGTCTGGATTTTCAAAGCCAGGGGGCTCCTTAATGGTTATCCAGAATCTCATGTGGTATGAGAACCTTCTTCCAAAGAGTAATCCTCAAAGCAAAACCTCACCTCAGAGTATATATATACTTTTCAGAGCCAGAGGGCATCACAACCCTAATAAGTAATCAAATCTGTACTATGAGATAGTCATCATTCATTTAATCATGGGAGTAGAAACAGTACCTTATTAGAAATTAACAAAACATGTGGGCCTTCCTACAAATCCAGCTTCCCCAATCAACCTTCCCTTAATGGGCTCCACCTGAGGTCTATTAATGAGTGAAGAAGATCTTTAACTCTCACTAACATTACAATCATCCAACAGGTAATGTAGCAGAACCAGAATTTAAACTCAGTTCCCATGACTTCAGTCCCCTTTTCATTGCACCGCTTTGTTTGTTTTCATGTTCATGTCTTCATATTCCTATGCACCAATCAGAAGACATTTATATTAAGAAAAGACTTCCTTAGTATAAGGATTCAGTTAGAACTTGAAGTATTGCTTCATTTTCTCAACTGTAAAATCTGGGGTTGGAATAAATGACCTCTATAATTCCTCCCAGCTTCAGATCTTAAGATCTTAAAAGTTCATGGGTTCCTTAGACTCTACTTGCTTTCAAAAGTTGTCAAGAATTTGTGAAGTACATATAGCATTTCATATGAGAAACTGTTTCTACCCCCATGATTAAATGAATGATGACTATACAGATTTGACTACAAGATACAGATTTCACTAAGAGACAGGTTGATAAAGTGAATAAGCTTTGGATTCAGAAAGAGCCAAGTTTTTATGTCCATCTCTGGCACATATTATATTGCATATGTGACCCTCAGGCAATCGATTAACTTTAATGTTCTAAGCCACTCTCTAAGCCTAGAAGTGACAGAGATGCTGCCCATCTGCATCCATGGATCATCCACAAATTCCCTATATCAATGCAATTACAGGTCCAGTCTTTAGCCTTAAAATTGATACAAAGATATCCCAGCCTATATAATTCAAATGATCTACTGGGTCAGACTATCAAGTTTTCCTAGAAAATATAGGGCTTAAGAGTATGGAATTAGATACAAAGTCTCATTTCATTCTCTGTTCTTGGTAACCCATCATTCCAAACTATCTGACTCTGCAAGTCTTGGCCACCAAGCCCTGAAAACACTATCTTCTTCCCACCCATTCAGTGACCTCTTTCCATTCCCCAGGACAGTGGACAGAGCATGGGATCTAGGAGTGAGGAAGACAATTCAAGTCTGGCCTTAGACACTTACTAGCCAAAGGACCCACTGTCACTTAACCACTGTCTGCCTCAGTTTCCCCAACAGTAAAATGAGGATATTAACAGTAAAAAATAGTAGTACCCACTTCCCCAGGTTGTTGTGAAGATAAAACTGTGCCTGGCAGGTAGTAATGTTTATTTCCTTCCTTCTTCCCTTTTCAGATTCCATTTTTGTTTTGTCTTTCCCTACTAGTATGCAAGTTCCTTGAGGGCAGACTGTCTTTTTTTTTCTATCCCTAATTCACACTTAGCCTAGAGCCTGGCACACAGTACCTAATGTCTGTCTCCTGCCCAGTGTTTGAAGTCTTTTTTTTTGGCCTGTTTAATTTCAAGTAATAGAAACAAAGAAAATGAATATACACTGTTGTTCTTCCTGGAAATGCCCTAATAACTAAGTAAATGTCTAAAGCAATCAGGGCAACTGAACTAAGGGCAGGGATTGAGAGTTTTTTGTTTTATTTGCCTAGGATCACACAACTAGTAAGTATCTGAGGCTGGATTTGAACTCAGTTCCTCCTGACTCCAGGGCCAGTATTTTATCCACTGGGTCATCTAGCTGCTCCTAAGAGTTCATAAAGCTTTAGAAAGAGCAGAAAAGCCTTTTGTTTGATTCAACCCAGGCTCTATACTCCAGCCTAGATCACTGCCTACTTTGCATTTATATTAATCTGGCCCTGTCTGCCTGCTTTACTCATGAAACAAGTTATAACACAGAAAAGAAGCTAGCCTCTTTTCCAAAGCCTTCAAAATTCTCCTTTCCTATTCTGATCACAGGAGCCTGCCACACATATAGGGGTCAGTGAAAGGTGTCCAAGAAATAAGAATATGTCACTGATGCTTTTTCACACCTTATTGCATTGGTTTAGAATCAAGTGCTCTAGTAGCCAAAGTCTTGCTTCCTGTTTACTAGTCATGAGTTACTAACTTTCAGAGAATTTTACTATGCTATAAAATATGCCTGAGAGGTCGTGTAATATTAGTAGATAGAGAGGTGGCCTCAGAACAAGGAAGATCCAGGTTCAAGGTCCACCTATATAACATTCAGTGGCTGTGTGACCATCAGCAAGTCAGCCAACCTTCTAATGCTCTGAGAAATGTTCTAAGATTCTAAATTGTCAAGAAGATACCATTCCTTCAATGATAAGAGTTTTGTCATTTATGGAGTTTCATATGTAAAAGAAATCACAGATGTCCCTATCCCTCTAATATGATTGATACCAAAACTACACCTCTCCTTTTCATGTCATGACTTTTCCCATTAAGGTTTTGATAGATCGCAGGTCAGCATAAGAAATTAAATGGGAATTTTTTGGGAGTTTTACTGAATCTATAGACAAAACATAAAAGGGTCAGGAGATAACATAGAAAAGGTCTAGAAACTCAAAAATGTATAAAATATATGTATAGATTCATATTATATCAACATATTTGACCTTTTAATACCTTAATAATTCTGACTTCTCTGGTATGAAAGGGCCAAAAAATTTTTCATAGATTTTTCAAATCATGGGTTCACCTTACCCCTAGCCCCCCACAATGTAGAAGAGATAACTATATAACATGTATAGTTTCATCTTGATATGAAAGAGTCTTCTTTGTCCATATTTTTATTAAACAATACTACATTCATGTAGGATATTGGGCTAAAGTATTCTTCTTGAGAGCAGGAGCTGTTTTTTGCTTGGTTTTTACCTTTCATTGTTTCCCCAGAGTTTAGTATAGTGCCTGACATATTGTAGATACTTAATAAATGTTTGTTTCCTGACTAAATCTATACTGACATACCCAAGAAGTTATCTGCTTAAACAAATTCCTTGATATAGTATAATATTAGCTTGTTAACTTATCATTTGTCTCTTTCTTATAAAAATAGATCACAGGGTACTTAGAAGAAATTCTGGTTATTTTAACTTTCTGTTTGCTTGGGTGTTGAGTAAACATTAGAGTTTATCATATATAGACACATGACATAGCCCTTAGGCCTGTCACTTTATCAGTAAGATGCCTAGAGACAGGCACAACCCACAGGGAATTTTAGTACTGGACCTTCCTCCTCCCTAGTTCCTTTCCCTAAATAAAACTAGAGAGTTTCCCTTCATGAATTTACAGTAACTTCTCTTCTGCCCTTGACTCAGAGAATCAACTGGAATGTAACTAAATTGTTGATTTAAAAAAAACTTTACATAATGTAAACAAAAGAAAATAAGTTTGTGAAAATAACAGCCTAGGAAGCAATCTGAATCCCAGAATTGAAACCAAAGGGCATGACAAAATTTATTCTCTATATTAGTAATGTAACTGAAGAGATTTTGGACGATTAATCAGCTATGGTTTCTTATCCTTCAGTAACTAAAATTTCATCTCCAGATTATGCAAAATGTTTATATAAATGTATATTTTATAAAAATATATAAATCACCCATCCCCTAAAACAGATATTTAGGAATATTTCTGTGGTGTATAACTTCGGATTCAAGCTATATTAAAGGTTTTGCTCTTGGCTCTCAAGTTACACATTTTTGTTTTGGAACTGGGACCAGAAGACTGAAGTCGAGGGAGTGCTGTAGAGCAATCAAGGAGATCTGAATTCTAAACACAAGTCTAACACGAACACTAATCCCATGACCTTGGGAAAGTCATTTTGCATCTGAGCTTTAGTTTCTTCTTCCTCCTCAATGCACTTTCCACCAAATTTAGAGAGGACTTGATAAATGTTTTTGATGATGAAAAAAAATTATTAAATAAAATAATTGAACTTTTGTAATTTAGAAAAATTACCAAACTTCTGTTCTTGCTGCATTCTGTGACATTTAAAAAGTTGGAGAGATATAACTTCTGGGTAATTAATCATTTTATTAATAATGTTAGCATTTTATTAATAAAAGTGTCAGTAACCCTCTCAAATGCCAAAGATAAATGATGGCAGTAGGCTAATAATTTATATGCCCTTGGAAGAGTAGGTGTTCCTGAAGGTGTCAATCAAGTCTGACTGGCTAATAATTAATAAGAGAATGAATATTATAATAAGAGTTGGGTTTATTCCAATGAAGGTCCTGAGGTATGTGACCCAGGTACTGAGCACCCAAATCTTGGTCAAAGAGGCTTATCAATTTCTACGTCACCCATCTGACAAAAGGGAGAATCTATATTTTTCAAAAACCTGTCTAAACAAAAAACAATCAGCAGAAATCTACTCATTCACCTAAACTTAGTATTTCTTTACTGTCTTTGACTGGATCTTAGACTGGGTAAGGAAGTAGAAAAGGGGAAAAAAACCTTGGTCCTAATTCAATAAGAAGTTATTAAATTCAAGAGAGAAATAAACATTTCTCTCAGTTCTAGGCCTTTGCACAGGCTGCCCCAACATCTGGACATGCACACCTTCCTCATCAAATCCTTCCGGAACTCCTAGTTTCCTTCAAATCTCATTTCAAACACCAGCTCCTACATAAGGTCTTTCCCACTTTCCTAGCCTCCCCAGTTGCTAGTGCTTCCTCTTTTGAAGTATTTTGTTTTTCCTTTTCATATATTTGTAAATATCTACTTTTATATGTTTTATATGAGACTCAGGATAGTATAGGTCCTAGAGCTGGCAAAGTCAGGAAGACCTGGTTCAAGTACCTCCTCTGCCACTTACTGCCTCTGTGACCCCCTGGAGAGTCAATCTCTTAGTGCTCCAGGCAACCCTCTTAAATCTGGAACTTAGGCACCAATTTACAATGAAATCATAGGTCCAACCCTTGGCCCTAAATATATTTTGTTTTCCTCATGAGATGTATAATTCTTGAGAGCAGGGAATATTACATGTCAGTCTTTGTCTCTGTTGCTCACCATCTTATCTAGCACATGGTTAGCTCTTAATAAGTGTTTTGTTGATTGATTGAGATAAAGGAAACTTGGAAGAGAGGAAGATGTTAATTTCATCTGAAGATCACCACCATCTCCGTCACACTAACTTCTTCTTATAGTAAGGGCAGAAATCCATTAAATATCAATGACCCTTTACGTGAGTGGTCATTTTAGATCTAGTCTTTTTAAAAATTTTCTTCCTTCTGTGTTCAGCTGAATGATAATGTTGCCGAATTTATCTTTTCCTTTTTCCCTGAGTACAACCACATTTATTCATTTAAAATCATCCCCAGACTAAACTAAAGGATAACAACTCACACAACATACATTTAATAGGTCCTAGTAAACACCTCTCAATTACACAGTACAACAAGAATTCTTGGTGTGCTCCAGAGGCCTGCGTTTCATATGATGTTGCAATGTGTGTTAGCAACCCCCTGTTCATTAATGAGGGCTACCAGCACCTTTATGACTGGCACCTCTGTGTTCCAATGAATGAGAGTTCCCAAAGAAATGGAGAACATCACTTTTAACTTTATATGAAATAGAAATAACTCCCCTCCAGACAGAATTTATTCAGATTTCCTTTAACTAACTCAGAGAAACTAGTTCATGAACCTGGGGTGGGGGTGGGAGAAGAGAAGGAAGGAATTTCATTTAATGACCTATACTCACATAGGAAAAAAAAAAACATTTAACCTAATACAGTGGTTTAACTCAGAATGTGTAAAGGTTGAAATTTCTCCAGAGACTGATTTTCAAAAAGGAAACCAGACCTAAGGCACTTGGGTTAGACCATTTGCTTTCCGTTCTCTGCCAAAGTACGGGCAATAAGGAAGCACTTTAGCAATTAAAACAACAGGCACATTTACAGCCATAGACATATTTATGAAGATAGAATAGGCTAATTAGGTCAGTTTAATAATAACTAGAATTTTTATGGTGCTGAAAGGTTTGCAAAGAGTTTAAAATCTATTATCTCACCAATCCTCACAACAATCCTTGGAGGTAGGTTATTTTTCCCATCTTTTTTGTTGTTGTTTTTCAGGTACATTCAGTTCTTCGTGACCCCATTTGAGGTTTTCTTGGCAAAGATACTTCATTTCCTTCTCCATCTCATCTTACAATTGAGGAAACTGAGGCAAACAGGGTTGAGTGACTTGCCCAGGATCATACAGCTAGTAAATATCGGAGGCTAGATTTGAACTTAGGAAGAGGAGGTTTCCTGACTCTATACCCAGTGCTCTATCCACTGGCAACTTAGTTGCCCTATTTTACAGATGAGTAAATTCAGGTTGAAAGAAGTTAAATAACTCCTCCTGGGTCTGAACTAGGATTTAAACTGAGATTCTTCCTATTACAAGTCCAATGTTCTATCCACTATGCGACTTCACAGTTGCTTCTCTCTACTTCCTCCCTTGAAAAGCATCTTACTCTCATTTCATGTGTCTTGCAACAATCTCTAGTCCAAGGGTGGGGAACCTGCAGCCTCAAGGTCACATGTAGTCTTCTAGGTCCTCAAGTGCAGCCCTTTGACTGAATCCAAACAAGATTTGTTCTGTGAAGTTTGAATTTAGTCAAAGGGACACACACTTGAGGACTTAGAGGGTCACAAATGGCTTTGAGGACACAGGTTCCCCACCCCTGCTATAGTCTGTCATTGTCCCTTTTTTAAAAATTAAAAATTTAATCCTGTACTGTGCATGTTGGCATGCTGAACACTTTGAGTTGAAATCAAAGAAACAGAAGCAATCTATAAACCCTGAGCCCTGACAAAACTCAGAATAAGGGTCTGGGTTTTAGACACTTTGAGGAGGCCCCTATTTGTCCTGGAGTTTCCTTTACTCATGATTGTCTTCCAGCTCACCCCCAACGAGCAGCTAGTTGGCCCAGTGGATAGAGCACTGGGTTTAGAGCCAGGAAGATCTCTCTTCCTGAGTTCAAACCTTGCCTCAAATAATAACTACTCATGTGACTCTGGGCAAGTCATTTAACCCTGTTTGTTTCAGTTTCCTCATCTATAAAAGGAGCTAGAGAAGGAAAATGGCCAACCCTGTAGCATCTTTGCCAAGAAAAGCCAGAGTCAGGAACAATTAGCCACAAAAACCGCTTGTCTTACAAGATTTAACCTCTCTCCTTATCCAGAGCTCTCTGAAACTGGCACAATTGGCCCTTGTAATTGAACCCCAGAGAAATGCTTAAATGAAAGAGAGAAATGATTGCCACTTACAGTCAATTCTCTTCTGTCATTTCCAAAGGATTTTCTTTTCAAGTGAAAACAATCCCAATCCTTCATTTCTCCATAAATGAATTTGTTTTCTTATCAGCTGCACCTTTATTCTCTACTTTCTGTGACTTCCCTACGGAAAACAGCATCAAATACAGAATAAGACACTGAGGAATAGGGGATTCGGAATGTTTCCCACCAAAGCAGGATAACCTTTTATTTTTGTCCTTGAGCAATCTGTTCATTTAACCTAATTTGTCATTTTCTAAGCTTTTCCTGTTCTTTGATTCCAACTGGAGAATTTCCCCATATAACTCATAATTCTTCAAAGAGTTTCAGACTTCATTTGGACAAATCCTTTGAAGTTCTTGACTCAGACATTGCTAGGTTTCGCTCCAAAAATCTATTGGAGAACTGAGTGAACCAAAGGCCTCAAACAAGACGCTGATACAAACTACAACACAACCATGGTGGAACAGAGAGAGTGGAGAGGATAAAGATACAAGTTCCAGGAGACTGAGAAAGTGGCTTTTCACACTTTGGATAATGCTTTCTTCAGCCCCAGAGCAAATTAGCCCTAAGAGATCTGTAACCAGGGTGGGGCAATCAAGGCTTTATTTCAGGACAAGATTTAAAAGTAACAAAAATGAACAATTCAATAATTAATTAAGAAGAATTAGATGTGGGAAACTACCAGGACAGCAAAAAATGGACATCTATCCATTAGTCATGCTGGCAAGTGTAATTCATATTCCTTCTCCACCAATTTTATCCTAATTACTTTTTGTAATATTTTCACATCATGAATTACAAAGTTGATTTGAGGACTCTGCTAGACTCTGGCTTGCTATTGGCCCTGGGCTCTAAAATTTCTATTTACATCTCTATGGCCAAGCAACTGCCAGGCCTCATCAAGTTACAACGCTAGGGAACAAACAGGGAAGAGTGAGGGAAATCCAAGTTGATAAAGAAGATTAGAAAAAATTCAGTTGAAGAGTTTAATGGAAAGGAAGACTTCCACAAGACCTGGATAGAAACTAAAATACAATCAGCATGGAGAAAATAGAATTGAAAGGAATAAGTAGAAACTAGGTATGTTTACTTTCCACATAAACAATAGGGAGCACTATTTGAAACTGAGGAAAAATGAGATTGTCTCCAGGGTATGGAAAAAGCTAAATCAAAATGACTTAAATGAAAAGGGAAAGAGGGACTATCCCCTCAGGAACAAATGAACCATGGCTCTAAAACCTTGGTGGTTTGACTAAATGAGACAGTTAATAAGTAAGCTGGATTTTCACTTTTCACAAACATAACCTTAAACTGAGAAGTAAGGTGGTGTAGTAGAAACAGGGACAGTCACTGGAATCTAGAAGATGCAAGTCCTGGGTTTGACTTCTGACACATACAGAATGGCCTTGTACAGTTCATTTAACTTCTCAGTGGACTCAGCAACTCTCTAAAAATATAAATTGGGAAATTGAGGGCAGCTAGGTGGAGAGTGGATAGAGTCCTGGAGTCAGAAACTTAATTCAAAATCAGGCCTTAGACACTTACTAGTTGTATGACTCTGGGCAAATTATATGTGTGCATACTTACACACACATATATACATATACACATACATGTATATGTATGTATGTATGTGTATATATACACAGACACATATGTGTGTGTATTATGAATATATATATATATATGAATAGTTGCTATTCTGTTTTGTAGAGTGTTTCTTCATCCAGGTTTCCCTAAACCAAATGAAATCACAAGTCCAGACAAAAAATAATCATTTATAATTAATTTAGGTTTATTTATAATTACTCAAAATAATAAAAATGTGCCACATCAATTTTTGCAAAGCAATTTCAACAACCCTGTGAGAGAGGTTTTATAAATATTAGATCCTTTCTCATTTATTAAATGAGGAAACTATTGAGTGGCTAAGAGACTTCCCCAAATACTATTGCCAAATACCTAAGGCTGCTAGGTGGATAGACCATGGGATTTTGGAGTTAGGAAGACCTGAGGTCGAATCCTGGTGTCAGATACTTAAGTAGCTGTATGATCCTTTGCAAGTCACTTAATCATACCACATGCCTCAGTTTCCTCATTTGTAAAATGGGAATAATGACAGCACCTACCTCTTAGGAGTGTTGTGAGGGTCAAATGAAATGATACATGTAAAGCACTATGCAGAACTTCAAGTGTCACTTATATGCTATTATTACTGCACAGTATTCAAGTTTTCTTCGTATAAAATTGGGAGAATTTTTGCTCATCTTTATGAAATAAAGTGTTTTGAAAGTATTTTTAAATTAACCACAGTTATGGCCCCCTTTCTTATATGTGATGTGAAACAATGAAAAGAACACTCTTTTTAGAGTCAGGGGATCTGGATTCAAATCCCCAAGAAGTAAGGGATTCAGACCTTAACACCCACGTTTGACAAAGGTGAAAGGTGAGTCCTGGATGGAGTCACAGAATCTCAGAAGTCATCCTAACCAGCTTGATACTAACAAAGAATTCCCTCTAGTTCTTTTCTGATAAGTGAAATAACTTTTACTTAAAGACCTGCAATGTGTGGGCATTCAGTACTTCCAGAGATAGTTATAGTTCTAATTACAGTTACAGTTCTAATTGTTAGGTGAAATGATCTATCCAAAGTCACGCAGCTCATAGGGATCATAAATGAGACTTTAAATTCAGGCCCAAGTTATTTATATTTTCTTTTTAACCATACCACACTGCCTATCACATCCCAAAACCAACAAGGGGACAAGCCTGACTGTTTTACTGTGAAGGCACAAGATCTGTCAGCCTTCTGCAAACAGCAGGAAACAGCATTAGATTGAACACTCTTCTTTCTCAAAGCTTAGCAGTTTCTGGAACATAGTGGAAGCTCAATAAATGTTTATTGATTGAGAGATTAGATAAATAGATAGAAAGATACATATGTATATATGTATATATGTGTGTTCGTGTATTTGAGGATTCCTTGACAAAGATACTGGAGTGGTTTGCCATTTCCTTCTCTAACTTAAATTTTACAAATAAGAAAACTGAGGTAAACAAGGTTGACTTTCCCAGGGTCACACAGCTAGTAAACATCTGAGACTGGATTTGAATTCACAATGATGAGCTTTCCTGACTCTAGATCCAACATTCTATCTACTACACCACCTAGCTGGCCTATAAATGGACATTGTGTGATTTGTCCTTCATTCTCAAAGAGGACCATGACATCAAGAAGATGATGCCATGACTTGCAAGTCAACTGGATTTAAGTGAGGGAGGACTGTGCTTCATTTTCTCCTCCAGAGCCAGTAGCCAGATATAGATATAGATCAGGACAACTGGAGATGGCCCAGGATGCAGTGTATATACATACATACATATATATATATATATATATATATATATATATATGTATGTATATACATATGTGTGTGTATATATATATTACATGTGTATTGCTCTCATCTTAAAACTCTTAAACAAAAAAGTTCATTGACTAAGTTGTAATTGTTTACTGCAATTACAGAAATATATATTCATTATATATGAACTGCTTCATAACCCATAAGTCCTGACTGGAGAAGAAGAATTTTGGGAAAAGGATATGAAGCATTGGTTTTTCAATTATGAAAAACTACATTGTGCCTAGAGTTCTAGACTTGTGCTCAGGGAGACCTGGGTTCAAATCTTCACTGTGACATTTACCATCTGTATGTCCTTGGGACAATCATTCAATTTATCTGGGCCTTAGCTTCCTCATCTATAAAATGGGGATAAAAATACCTGTAGCAATGACCTCACAGGGTTGATGTAAAGTTCAAATGAGATAAAGTATTCTAAGTTATGATGTCAGTTATTACAATTCCTTAAACTATTTATATTATTTACAAAACTGGAGGTAAATCTAGGTGGTAGACCTTGAATATTATTTACACAAAACAAAAATACCATGTTCTAGCACAGATTACATTGGGAAGTATCTATATGGTTATTTTTAAACTTATCCTCTGGCTGTAACATTGTTTCTTGGTGTATCCTGCAGGAGTATTTGTATTTCCATGGTCTTCTACACTTGTTTTCATAGGATGATAAAGGTAAAGCTAAAAGGAACCTTAGAGGCCATTGAGTCAAACCTCCTCACTTTACATATGTAAACTGAAACCCAGAAAGCTGAAGCGATTATCCAGTATCACAGAGGTAGTAAATGATGGGTAGAATTTAAACCCAAGTCTTTGGGCTCTAGATGCACTGCTTTTGCTTGAGATTATAACTACTTATTTATAGACATTTTACCCTGGTGAAAGCGTCTTGAAAGATGGTGATCTGTTGGGTCTCCTTAAACATTCTTTTTTACTTAATACAGCACAAAGGTCCCCCCCTACAGAAAATTTCATGATAAGAGACAAGAGAAAAAGTGAGAATGTGTTGTGAACTGTACCATGTGCCATAGTGGGTAGAGTGGTGGACTTGTCTGGAGCACCTGAGTTCAAATCCTACCTTGGAGACTTGTGACCCTGAGTTAGTCATTTAACCTGAGTCAATATTTCTTTATCTTTACAGTGGGGATAAGAATAGCAACTACCTCTCAAGTTTTTTGAGGATTACATGATATTATGTACATACAGCCCCTTAATGATCTTAAAGTGTCACGTGTTAGCCATTGTAGCTGAAATCACAGAGCCACCAGAGTATACAGATATAACCCATATGTCCTTTTTATAGAAGCAGAATTTTATATTACAGGAATCTCAGCTCTCCCTCTTTGGGCAAGTCACTTTGCTTTCTAGGTTCCCATTTTCTGTATCCTAAAAATGAATGACTTGAACTAGATCAAATCTAACATTTTATGTGTATTATTATACTTATTTGTGTATTATTGAACTTATTTGGTTTATCTTTGTGAATCATAATACTTTTTTTCTGAGGGTCATGGAGAAAAAAAAATTATGTTCATCCTTGGGAATTGCCTTCCCTCCAAAGGGTGGGCATAGACTGACCTCTAGTGAGTCAAGTGTGCCATAGTTAATTCACAACAGCAAAAGAGCTCGAATGTCTGAATTAAATGAGGACAATTTTAAATTATATCAAAATAGCATCTATGCTGTCTTTGGCAAAATGAGTCTATGATTTAACTAATGTAAAGACTAAAATTCTCCTGGTCATGAATTAATGTCTCTATCTGTGATTTTCAAAGCCAGAAACAAAGGACCTGCCAGCTAGTGGAAAGATAGAGAAGGAAATCTCATTTCTTTCTATTTCAGTATACACAACACTAAGTCAAGGAGACAATTTCTCCTGCATACATCCCCTATCTTCCATCTCCATCGTTTCAGAGTCTTAGATGATCACAGGTGATCATTTTAACGCTCAACGTTAGAAAATGTGGCTTTCTTGATGATGCTTTGACTTTGTGCTTTCAAATTCAATGGTGCCAACGTGTATGCTGGTTTCTTCATTGGTTATCAGTTCTAAAGAAGCTGATAAGGTGATAAAGGAGCAGGTTATAGGAATCCAGGTGAAGGGGAGGAGGAAGAGAATTACAGGAATGGGAGACAGCTGATAAAAGTGCTCGGTCAGAAGATGGAGTGAGATTGGGTGAGAAACTAAGGAGACCATTTGTCACTGGAGGGTGGAGTATATGAAGGGCTGAGGAAAGCGCAAGAAGACTGGAGAGGTAAGAAAGGGTCAAGCTGTGAGGCTTTAAAAACCAAAGAGAGGATTCTATATTTGATCCTGGAGATGATACGTGGCCATAGGAATTTATTGAATAAGGAGAGGACATAGTAAGACCTACAGTTTAAGATTAATTTGACAGTTGAGTGAAAGATGAATTAGAGTGGAATAAGACTTCAGGCAAGGAAGCCAACTAGAAGGCTATTGCCATAGTCTAGGGGTAAGATAAGGGCCTACACTAGAGGAATGGCTATGCAAAAAAAAGGGGGGGTGTATAGGAGAGATATTATGGAGGTAAATCAACAGGCCTTGGTAACAGATCGAATACGAGGGAGTGAGAAAAAGCGATGAGACCTAGGTTGTAAGCTTTATCCTAATAAGGCTTTCATTATTACTTCCATTTTACACTCAAGAAAATGAGGCTTGAAAAGGTCAAATCATTTACCAGTAGGGATCATCTAATATGTGGTAGAAGCAGACTTTAAATTCTGACGCCAGATCTAGAATCCTTTGTCTTTTCAAAAGGGAAAGAATGACAAACAGCAGATATGAAACCCCATCACTCCAGGATTCACCTATACAAATTGATACAAGCTGCCATGTCCACCTGCCCAGGTGTCTCACGTGTCTAAGTTTCAGTTAATCAGTGAGAAGCGACAGATCTGCCTCTTAGTAGTATCCCTAGCTTTCTTTAGGACTTAGCTGAAGCCCTCCCAGGGGTATGTCCCTTTTCTTCAGTCCAGCATCACTTTATATTTACTTTGCATATATTTAATTATCTTCTTGCCTGTTTTCCCCCAATAGAATGGAAGGTCATGGAAGGCAGGAGATGTTTTTTTTTTTTTGGTTATTGCATCTTCCTAACCTAAACTATAGCCTGGCACATATAGATGCTCAAAAAAATACTTTTTGAATGAATGAATGAGTGAGTGAGTGAATGAATAGCAAATACTGTCTCTGATTACATTCTTTCCTTTATTTTTTTTGTTTATTTTATTCTGAACTTAAGAAATAAAACAACATTTCCATAACATAGTAGAATAGTAACAAAGAAGATGTTTGTGTATTTCAATTTTAAAACTTGAGAGGCCAGTATCAAACTGGGGAAAGTGTCACAGTAAGACAGAGCAGCGCAAAAAAAGTCCAAGAGCCCTTCAGCATTAATCAAGTCCAACTCCTGGAACATAATAGACACTTAATATGTGTGTTGCTGATTGATGGATGGATGGATAGATTGATTGATACAGGGCTCCAGAGAAAGGAAGGGAAGAAGACAAGTAAATAATTTTGTTAGAAGACCCCTACTGGGTCTGGCAACTGTACTACGAAAAACTTGAATTGACAAATAAAAGTTTAACATCTCAGTGTCAATAAATGGCTAAGTCATTAAAATTCATGAAACTTTGTGTTTTTCTGGGTCAAGCCAGTTCATGGAATAATTTACATGTTGAAAATAATGGTCTAAAATAGTTGTCTAAAGAAGAATATGATAAAAATGAAAAAGAGAGTTCAATTAAGCCAATAAACTTATTTCACAATAAAAGTCAGCTACATCTACCACCACTTCCAAAATCCCCTTCGTTTTTTCACCCTTTGTAATATCTTAAGAGTCTTCTGAAATATCTCTCCACAAAGGCACCAAGAACTTCTAAATTGTCATATGCAATGCCCTTTTCTTTTTTCAGTAGGATTTTTGTTAATTAATTTATTTTAATCAACATTCATTTCCACAAGATTTTGCGTTCCAAATTTTCTCTCCATCTATCCCCTCACCCCATCCCAAGATGGCTTGCATTCTGATTACCTCTTCTCCCAGTCTGCCTTCCTCTCCATCACCTCACCCCACTTCTATCCCCCTCCCCATCACTTTCTGGTGGGGCAAGATAGATCTCTATACCCCATTGCCTTTATATCTTATTTTTCAGTTGCATCTAAAATCAATTTTTTTTGTTTTAAAAATTTTGGGTTCCAAATTCTCTCCTTTCCCTTCCCACCCATCCCAATGACCTTTTTAAAGAATCATAGTTGGAAGGGATCTCAGAATCCATCCAGTCTAATCAGTTCAACAATCTTTTTCTCCATTAAATTTGAAAAATGATCTTCCAACCTCTTCTTGAAGACTCCAAGTGAATAGGCATCTCCCCCATTTCATTTGGGGAAATTTCTAATTGCTGGGAAATCTGTCTTTGCATCAAGCCTAAAATCACTTCTCCTAGTTGTTTTCTGAAGTTAAATGCAAGTTTAATGCCTCTTCCATATGACCATACTTTAAATATTTGAAGACAGCTAGTATATTCTTCTCTTTCCTTTTTCTTCAGGCTTACCATGCCTAGTTGGTCAGATGTTATGATCTTGATAGAAATCTTTTACTCTTCTAGATATCATTCTCTGAATGAACTCCCAGTTACAAATGCCTTTGCTAAAACATGGTACATAAGAAAATTCATCAAATGTCTTTTCATCATTACAAATATATTTGATCTATTTGAAATCAATTTTTGACCTTTCCAAAATATCTTATATGATATATGTCTCCCTACTTGAGACTCATTTGACTTCCATGATATTGAATTATCTCAATTTCCACTCCTTTTCTGTCTCTTTAGTTGTTTCTTCTTCCTATTCTAACTACTTAAATATAAGCATTCCCTAAGCAGGGGTCCTTAACCTTTTTTGTTTCACTGACCCCTTTGAAAGTCTAGTAGAGGGGGGAACCTGAGGCCTCCAGGCCATTTGTGGGTCTCTAGGTCCTCAAGTGCACCCCATTGACTGAATCCAAACTTCACAGAACAAATCTTGTATGAAAATTAATAATGTTGTAATATATTGCCTAGATTCCTAAATGAGGAAAATGCTAAAGTTCAGTTGGAGACTAGTGAAAATAAAGATGTGGTTTTTTTTCTCCACTTAAGTTCATCGATTTCCTGAAATGTACCCAGGTCCCTTAGTTAATGTTAAGGTTAAGAACCACTGAACTAGCAGATCTATTTTATGTTTTTAAACTCTAATAGCTATGACTTACCAGTGTTCAGTCTAGTACTATTTTATCCTATGGTCTCACTTGGAATAGATGTATAGGGAATGTGTTCTGGCTTACCCTACTAGAGCCAGGTAGGCTATATCTACCCTACCCCACCCCCAGCCCCTACCCTATAGTATACTAGGGTACTTTAAGGGGATAGAGTTGTCTCTTATTAATTGCCATCCATTGGAGTCTCACCAGCTATGTTCCACCCATTGTTAGCCCCAGTTATGATATAGCCCCAGCTCCACTTAACCATTTAACATCAATTAGTTTTTACAAGATGATATTTACTACCAAGTTACAGAAAAAAGACAAACATCTTCAATAATTCTTGAGGCATGCTTTCCCCTCTACCACTCAGTCTCTAGGGAGAATAGATTCAAAACTTAGCTCAGTTCTTAGATGGCATTTGTCCCACCAAGTTCATATCCAGATGAGGCCTCTTCTCAGCCTCCCCTGGCCCAGGCCTAAAGAACTTTTCCCAGTAGTGGCTCCTTACTATTGGAAGCGTTGATTCTGGATTGACTACAAATCTCTACACCGTAACACAATGATGCCAAGACACTTTCTGACCCTTTCAAGACTTACAAGGTGGTAGAAGCTCCATTCCCTTCAATTAGAACTCAGAGGCCAAGGACTGAGGTCCATTTGGGGACAACATGTTCTCAGAAGGGAGGTCATAAGATCTCTCCCCTTATGGTATTATTTCTGAGCAAAGTAGTCCTTGAATGAGGTAGAGAGAGAAACATCAGAAGCCTGCAGGCATTTTGAGTACCTGCACAGTCAAAGTGCCCCCCACTGAGAAATCTAGTTCTATAAAGCTAGTCTTGGTATCAGAGATTTCTGTCCCAGGTTTTGTGCCTTACTCCATGTAATCAATCTGCATCACTCGAACACAGAACCCAGGTGAAGAACCTTGCTGTTTGACTATTTAGCTAGTCAATTACTATTAGCTAGTCAATTCCTATATTCCTAAATAAGGAAAATGCTAAAGTTCAGTTGGAGACTAGTTTTTTACATCTTTACATCCTTCTCAATCACTCCAACATACTTCATGAAGTAAATCTCCTAAAGGAAGTTTCTCAGCTTCTCCACATAGGAAAATAGAGCAACCAGGCTGATTAAGAGGGTTTGTCCAGGTATCACACCCTAGTCATAGATGCAGAAATCCCAAGAAGCTTTGTCAGAAGGCCCTTTGCTAATCTGTTTCTAAGTAAATCTAGTTCTATAAAGCCAGTCTTGGTATCAGAGATTTCTGTCCCAGGTTTTGTGCCTTACTCCATGTAATCAATCTGCATCACTCGAACACAGAACCCAGGTGAAGAACCCTGCTGTTTTTTCCCTTGAGTCTCTTTTATTCTCTATTTAATCCTCTATTATGTCATCTACCCCCACCACTTCAACTATTAGATCTATGTAGATTAACTCATAAATCCGAATCTCTAGCCCTGGACTCCCTCTCAAGCTCCAGCTGAAAACTTCCAAATACGTCCTGAGTATCTTCGATTAGATCTCCCAGGGCTTTAGTTTCTTCATCTATAAATGGGAGGACTGGTTTAGATGACCTATAAGGTCCCATGCAATTCTAAATTTATGATCCTAGGATCTTAGGAGCTGCACATAGTTACATGGTTAAATACTAGGCCAAGCTTAGACTGACATTCAATTTTCTGCATTGTTACAACAAGGTAACTTTCTGTGAATACTAACAATAATAGCACTTTAAAGTTGGTGAAGCACTTTCTAAGTGTTATTCCACTGGATACTCTCAATAACTCTGGGAGGCAAGGTTTATTTTACTCACATTTTACAGAAGAGAGTCACACAGCTAATAAATGTCTAAAACCAGAACTGAAACAGAGTTCTTCCTGACTCCAGGTCCAGCATTTCAAGCCACTGAACCACTTGGCTCTCTAGCTATTAGTGGTAACTGTATGAGGTTACAGATATTGCCTTTATAATAGGTATAAAGTATGTTTATTATATAACGACCTGAAGGAGAGGTTTTTGAGCAGTGATTCATCAAAGCTGACCTGGAGAAGGAGGTAGAAAGGAGCCTGAATTGTGAGATAACCTATCATCCAAACTCAGTAAATGAGTAAAAACTAGAGACTTCACTCATTAGTGAAGCTTAGAAAAAGTCCTAAACCAGACTTGGGTTTTGAAACAGGAAAAGACTCAAGAGGTTATGGGTCACAAGAAGGACTAGAGGTAGTACTGACAAGGGCCAGAGACAAGAAATTGTATCTAATAAGGTGCTTGACTTCCTGGGGGAACTTAGGTTTAAATGCTAGTCTAGAATAAGAGCTGGTACTGATAACAATACTATTGGTATTGTTATATAACTATATTACATATATATATATATATATAGTTATATACCTATATATAAGGGCATCTCAAATTTATTTAACATTTCCCATTTACAAAACAATTTCCTCATAAAGACAGCATATTAGACACGTCATGGATTTTGCAAATGTAGAAATTTAAATCCTGAACAATCAAATTCCATATAGTTATTCAGGAAAAATTCCAGGAAATCTACTGGAAAACAAACTTCTTCTACCATTGCAGAAGCCTGAATTTATTCATGGTCTGAGTTCGAATAAATAAATGAATGAATAAATAAATAAATGAATGAATGAAAAATTCCAAGAGATCTACTGGAAACAATCTTCCTCTATCATTTGAGAAGCCTGGATTTATTCATGGTCTGAGTTTGAATAGATAGACAGACAGACAGAAGATAGATAGATGGATGGATGGATGGATGGATGAATAAATAAATGAATGGACAGGCAGATAAATTGTAGACATTAATAAATATCAATTTCTTGGTGGATCAGAATAGAGGATATTCTCCTGCCCATTTCTGTGTTTTTTTAAAGCACTGCTAAAAAGGCTGTTAGACCATCAATGATTTTTCATTTTCTACCACTTAAGGAAAAATTTCACTTATGTGATATCAAGAGAGTAAGAGGAAGGTCTCAAACCCATCAGGTACCTTCTGTGGAGAATGTGTGAGAAGGAACGAACAAGAATTGAACAGGATGAAGAATAAATGGCTGTGACTTGAACCAACGGAGTACCAATATTGATGAGATTACAGGACTCAATTTGGCTCCAGTCTCCTGACTTTCCAGCTTTATAAGGTCCAGTCCAACTAGCCATCTTGAGCTTCCTCACACACAACCCTCCATCTCCCATCTCCATAACCTTGCACAGGGTGTCTTCCATACCTGAAAGGCATTCCTTCTTTATGTCTTCCTCTTATAATGCCCAATTTCCTTCAAAGCTCAGCTCAAGCACCACCTACATGAGGCCTGTCCTGATCCCTCAGCTACTAGTGCTTCAAAATGACCTTATATTTATTTTGTCCTTAATTTGTATGTACCAATAGGTAAAGTCTTTTTTTCCCCTCATACAGTATTACTAGTGCTCCCCTTCAAGCCTAATCACCTCATATTTATTTTGTATATTACTATATTATATATGTTACCCCCCTCCACTGAATATAAGTGCCCAGAAGGCAGGGACTTTCTTCTTTTTGCTTTTGTGCATCCCCAGTGCCTGGCAGATAGTAAGTACTTAATAGAAATTTGTTGATTTCTTGATTGATCTTTATAATTATGTGTAGTAGAGTTTTCTATGTTAATGTCTTTTCACTTTGACCATAAGTCTCAGGCATAAAGGAATTAAAGTTATTTAAGCTTTATCTCTCCATCAATACCTAACACAGGATTCAGTGATTAGCAACTTCATACATGTTTGTTGTTGTGCCCTTTTACCAAGAACCACAATCCAGCCACTGCAAAAATGTTGGATTCCCCCCTTTTTTCCCTGAATCTCTTTCTGTGAGTTTTTGTGAGCCTTATCTCCTTCAACTATGCTTTGTAGTTATTTGTGCTTACTGCTATATTCCATACTAGAGTACAAACTCCTAGAGGTCAGTTAATAATGTTTCATCATCCCCATAGGCTAATGCAGTTAAGCATAAATGTTGCTCAGTCATTTTTCAGTCATGTCCAACTCTTGTCATCCCCATTTGGAGTTTTCTTGGCAAAGATACTTAAGTAGTTTGCCATTTCCTCCTCCAGCTCATTTTACCAATGAGGAAACTGAGGCAAACATGGTTAAGTAACCCAAGTGTCTGAGGTCAGTTTGAACTCTGGAAGATGTCGTCCTGATTCCATGCCCTGTACTCTAGCCACTGCACCATTTAGCTGCCGTTAAGAGTAAATAATAAACACTTAATATATGTTTGTCAAGTGAATGAATGTTAGATGGAGAATACATTCTATTTCTCAATGAAATACAAGAAGCACTTAAAAAAATACTAACTATACAAGTATCCACTTGAAATATTATAATCCATACATGTTCATATTTATAACTGGAAAATCCCTGCTAAAATCAATACTTGTATACTTCAAAATAAAGATGATTTTGGAAGTATGATGGTTGTTTCGATTAACCTAGATTGCTGCCATTCTACAGTAAACTCAGCAGGTTTCATGATTTCTCATGCCAAAAATTTTTTTTCATCTGGTGCTCAGGTCTCTGGGGCCTCAGTCTTCACTTAGATTGATCCTTAGATCACAGATGGCAAAGTCTGAAATCTGAGCCTATGTTCTAATGCAAAGACAGAGAATTCTGGGTTACTTCTATGCCACTATGAAGTTCCATAGTAGGACTTTGGAGGCAAAGCTACATCAATAATATTTAACAAACTTTCTTTTTGAAACAGGTAGGGGGTTAGGACCCAGTAGACTAGGAACTCCTTAGAGACTTGTCTGTGGCACTGAATGGTTAAGTGACTTGCCCATGATCACAAAACCAGAATGTGACCAAGACTGCAGCTCTCTATGATTCAAAAGATGAAACTTCTCCCCACTCTGCCACTTTGCTTCTCAAAATATATATAATGCTGCGCGCGCGCGCACACACACACACACACACACACACACACACACACATTTTTCAACTTCTTTTCATGTCAAACCTCAGTCTCAACTTCCCAAGATCCACCAACTGCCCATTTTGAAAGACATTAAGCTTTAGCTAAGTAAAATTTACTTTATATATATATATCTAGGTTGGCGTAAGGGCTGGTATCTTTAGGAAAAAAATAAATTACTATAACCATTTAAAAGGTCCCAAAAAGTTCACTTCAGTTCCTTAATGGCAATATTATAGAATAAGGTTATGAATGGATTTTTTTTCTATAGACACAATGTGGCCAGTCATATTAGATGTGTTTTTCCCATTGAGATTGTCCATAGAGTTTTAATAGGGCTTATTATACAGCACTAATGATATTTTTAGGAGGTGACTACATGCAGTTGACTAAATCATTCAATAAGCACACAGTGTTACTAAGCAACCTCTACAAAACAACCTAATGGAACTTTTTTTTCATCTAAAGTCTCTTAGGAGAACAGAGATCTATAAAGGCTCAAAATAAATTCTTATATGGAAATTCTACCTATGATGTCTTAATTTTTTTCAGAGTTGATTCCACTGAATCTGGATTTCTCCCACTTTAAGTGGATTATAGTAGTTATTATTTTGTGTTTTTCCACCTCATCCTCTCTTCCTTTCCTTCCCCCTCTTCCATCTCTCTCTCTCTCTGCCTCTGTCTCTGTCTCTGTCTCTGTCTCTCACACACACACACACACACATTTTCACATTTTTCCTTTCCTACAAATGCTTTTAAGAAATTTTTGCAACTAAAGTAAAATAAATACCCTGTATAGCCCCTTGTATACTAATATGGGGTCACTGAATAGAATGCCTATAATAAATGACACATCCAATTGGGAGACGGCATACAAGGGAGGGTGAGAGAGAGGCACCATGTACCAAGTTGAATGGCAGGTAAAATGCCAAAATATCTTAGCAAGCTAGAATAAAGGATTAAAATCAATAAGATGTGGATTTAAGAAGGATAAACAGAGCTTCATTTTGAAGTTCAAAGTCAGTTATACAAATATAGCGAGGACTGACTATATACAATCTATGTGAAAAAGATTTAAGGAATGAATAGAGAATGGTGAGAGTCTCAGAATGCTAATGTGTTCTTGGGCTGTCTTGAGAGAAACTTATTTACAGAATAGAAGGTGATGGTCTCACTGTAATCTAACCTGACAAGAGAGTATCTGGAGCATGTGTTCAGTTCTGGATGATACATTTTAAAGACTGACAAACACAATGTAAGTACAAAGAGCACTGGATATACAATCTGGGCAACTGGGTTTTAGATTCTTGTTATATTTCTCTGCTGTTTCCCCATTTGTAAAAAAAAAAAAAAGGGGGGGTTAATAATTGCATCTACCTCCCCAAAATGTCACATGAGAATCTATCCATTGGAGGAGCAAGATGAGGAGATATGAATAGAAATCTCAAAAATAAAGTTAGGTTCAATGAAAGGAAAACCTTTCTAACAATTACAGTTGTACCTAAGTGGGATGATCGGCTTCAGAAGATATGCATGTATATATGCATGGATGCATACATATACATATATTTACCATCATCATCATTATACTGGCTATGTGACTTTATGAAGTGACAACTTTTCCACACTCCAAGCAACTCCTCCTCTCTAAGATTGTAAGTTGAGTAGATTTGTATTTGTAGAGGAATTTCCTAACCAGGAGCTCCCTAAACAAATACAATTACAAACCTATTAAAAATAAGAATAAGAGAGAGCAAAAATTGGAACAGAATAGGAGAGGAAATCATATTTTTGCTTTGTGTCCCTTTAGCCCCAAATACCTTATCTCATTTATGGTTCCCACATTCTTTAAATCAATTCTATTGCACAATTACATTTATTACAAGTTCACATTTTACCAGTAAAAAGATTCACAAACAAATCATCCTACTCCATGTGTGCTATTCCTCACGTTTAGTTCTCCTTGGGACTGACACAGACCAAATGGAGAGTCTGCTCCTTTCCACTTACAATTTACTGCTTCAAATGATACATGGATTCCTTAGCAACAGCACAATGCTTCTTTTCTCATTAGAAAGCACTGACACCTTGTGGTCACCTAGGGGCATGCCTGGTAATCTTCAACCACTCAACCTAGCACATTGTATATGAAGAATTAACTTGCTGTTTTCAGGAATTCAATCAAATTCAAAAGTATGTTAATACACACACACACACACACACACACACACACACACATATATATATATATATATATATATATATATATATACACACACTCATACATACATACATTTACTTATTTACACACACACACATACACAAAGTGGGCAATTGATTTATTTTCTGAAAGAAGCCTCAGTGTATCCAAAGTATTAAAATTGCTATTTACCCGAAGGGCAACGTTAGGGAGCTGCACAGTTGGTATGAATAGTCTAGGATACAACTTAGGAAATTTTATTTCATATAGTCTATAAACTTAAATCAATGCAAAAGTGGTTAGTTTCAGTTCTTGTTTTTGTTTTTGTTTTTTGGAGGGGCAGAGTCCCCCATCAACTGTATTGATGAAATCACAGAAGGAGTACAGACAATGAGATGCCAATGGATAATGTGCAAATATAAGTCAATACCCCATAATATAGTTCTCCCTGATGGTATTAGAGGAGCAGACTGCCATTGGCTGACTGACCAAAGATTGGACTCATACCTGTGCCCCTCAAAAAGCAAGCTTTCCAGCTCTGAGAGACATTTGAGATAGTCAAGGCAAGGAAAAGCTTTGTGCAATATGACCCCTGTTATTTATGCCATGGGACAATAGGGGAAGAGGAGTTTTCTCTACCTCCTTCTCCTCTCTTTAATGGGTTATGGCTCACTGAAGTAGAGCTAGTCATCAATAAGACATCTTACACCCAAAAGACAGTAAGATAAAGACAAGAAATGGAGGCAAAGCAAATGAGTATGACCCCTGATAGCAGAAAAAAGAGCCATGAAAGAAGAGGAGTTATCCCTGGTAGTCAGGAGTTGTTACACTAAGGAGCCAGCGTAGAGATCCTGGGCTGGGGTGGGGGGAGGGGGAGGATGGGGGGTAGGGAAGGGAGATATCATGAGGAAATCATGAGAAAGGACAGGATTTAGGGGCCCTGAAATACCAGAGGCATGAGTTGCCTTGGCCATTTGTGTTCCCCACATATATGCCTCACTACCAGCATATTCTAAATTTTTGTCCACTTTTCTCAACTATGCTGTGTGCTTTTGTGTACATGAAGAAACTGAGGCAGACAGTTATTAACTTAAGTCATTTCAGCTCGTTTCATGTACCTATAGCGTAGGTTTATTATGACTGTCAAATGAGAAAACACATGTAAAGTGCTTCACAAACCTTAAAGTGTTATATAAACACTAGCTATTATTATTTCAAATACAAAAATATACCCCATATCCCCTCCTTCATAGATTTCTCCTTTCTGTTTTCCTTAATTCTCTTTTTTTCTCAGTATTCAATTTTGTAGCTTTATTCCTTTGTTTTAGTTTTTTTCCCAAACATCTTTTGATGGATCTCATGTATGTGAGTACTGTCTTAAAGGGTATGCAGATGACAACCCCACCTCCATTTTAACCTATGATAACCTTTGGTTATTCATGTTCTCCTTTCACAGAGAGCCTACTCAAAGCAATAGAGACTTTCTTCTAAATCATCCCCTTTCACCTTGACAAAAGACTGAGGAATCTAACCATTCTATTCACAAACCTCCCCCAGTTTCATCCCTTCCCAGGTGAGCATCTTGTGTTCTTCACTGCTTCCTATTTCTCCACCCTTCCAGTCTCACCTAATCCTCCACATACTTGTATAACCACAGGTACTTTCTTGTCTCTTTCAGGCAGCACATGGAGGAGGGGTTAGAGCAGAATGAGAGGAGTGTTATATTATTAATTATACATTAAAAAAATAAATATTTTTTAAAATTCACTGAATTTAGAACTCTTAACAATTGTCTGCATTTCTGACTTTATACATCTCCCTAGCGCCTGGCATGACTGCATAATAATTACACAGTAAATATTTGTTAATTAAATTCTTAATCAACTTCACAGAAACAAGGTATTACTTATTCTATGTTAAGTTATTCTTTCCTATGGAAGTCAACCAATCAATCAGAATCATCAAAGGCAGTAATGAACTTCCAGAGAGTACTATCATTAGATCAGAAGAAATTGGGTCAATGAATGAAAACATTTTAAAAAAAATTTAGCCTCCTCATTTGGCATCTGAAAGCTATTTTTACTCCCTACTGATATTTGCTACTTCAAAATTATTGCCTTTTTCACTGGTATATCACTTCCATCCCAATTAAGCTTCAGGATTGCTTTTAACAGGCCCTGAACCAAAATTTGGTCACTAGGGATATCTTTCAAAACAGTTTATATGAGAAAGGCTAACAGACCCTTAACTGTAGTGATATTAATGGTGCCTTTGATATATATTAGTGCACAAACAGCTCTCTTCAACTCCAGGGAGTGTTCATCAAACACACCACCACTTTAAATAGACACAACTTCTACCAGTCTTACCTTTACCCCCTCCAAGACACTCCACATCCGAAAACTCTATTCATCATTGACATGCGACAGCTTAGTCTGGGCAAGGGAGGGATTTTGGCGAGACATTCAGCTTGCCCTTCCTGAACTCTCGTGTTCCTATTTATGGTCTAGTCAGTCACAGTGGGTTGACTTCTGTTTCCCCTTTTAGCAGTATTTTAGACCGTGGCAGGCCAATTTAATGAATGAAACCAATGAATGATCAAACCAGAGTGGCAGAATCACAAGAACAAGGAGAAAGTGGCTGAAATGGGAGCAGGAAACGCAGTATAAATGATGCTGTTAACAAAAATCTAGGTTAAGCTATAAGGTGAGTTAGAAAAGTAGTTTAAAATGACTTTACCAAAGTGACAATGTAAGTAAAATGCCTGCTTATGATAAATCGATTACTTGTCATCATCATTACCAACTTCTTAAAAATTAACTCATAAGTCAGTGTAGGTTCACCAAGTAAAGGTAAGGTCACCCTAAATTCATTTCCTTTTATGACCATGTAAATTGACTAGTAGACAGGCCTACTGATATTCTTTCAATGTCATGAACCCTCATGAAAGGCCCCCACTATGTTGAGTGGGTCTACTGGGGCAAACCCATGGATGGGTAGAGAAGAGTTACATATGATGAATTATGATCTGAATTATTATTGAGAATCCCCATATTAATGAGATCACAGATTCATTGGAGCATTGGCTGGAACAAATCAGAGAACTTACAAAGATGTAATATAACTGCATTTCAGCCGGGAACTTTACAAAGTATTTCATGATGTCTTTGTGGGCAAGATCCAAAGATATGGACTGGATGATAGCATAAATGAGATATGTTTCCAATTTGTGGAAAATGTTTAGGTATCAGGAATAGCTACTATACTGAGGAACAGAACTCAGGATCAAGAAAGATCTATATAAATAAAAATAATGTTCCAAATCTAAGAAGATTAAATTTATTAGGCATAGATATCAAATCTTACCCTTGCAGTCAAAAAAATTAACTGTACAGATGAAGAATGGGTACACAGAACTAGAATACTTTCTACTTCCAGTTGAACTTTTCTCCTTTGCTTTAGTCTCTGGGGAAAAGATAGTTCTGCTAGTCATCAAGGCTGATTTATCTACTTCTGGCCTTGATCACCCCTTCCCTCCAGTCTTATTCAGGAGCTTGCACAGCTGGTCCCTCTTTCAACCCCAATTGCTTCCTGTCTTCTGTAAGTTTTCCCAAAACATATTCTCTGTTTTAAAAAAAAAATCTTCACTTCAACCTGTCATCACCTGCCATATTGTCCTATAGCTCTTCTCTCTTTTTCATTTCCAAGTCCCCAAAATAATTTTCTATAATTACTGTCCCAACATCTTCATTACCCATTCCCTTCTCAGTCCCTCACATCCTGGCTTCTGAAGTTATCATTCTAATGAAATTCCTTTCTCAAAGGTTTTTCTTGGAGGAGCCAAGATGGCAGAGTAGAAAGACACACTTATGCTAGCTCCGAAAACACAGCCTATAAAATATCTGTAAAGAAGAATTCCTAACAAATTCTGGAGCAGTGGAAGCCACAGAACAACAGAGTGGAGGAGATTTCTGTTCCAGAAAGACCTGAAAAACTCTTATCAAAGGTCCATCATGCATGGGACTAGAGCAGAACCCAGCCCTACCTTAGCCGCACAGCCCTGGGAGAAGCAGATCTGAGCAGGTTTCAGGGATGGAATCTCCAGTGGCCACGGGAGTCCCTCCACCCACAGGTGCTGCAGGTCTGGACTGGCCAAGAGGGGAGCGGGGTGTCTCCATAACTCAGGGCCCCTCAGGAGGCAGCAGCAGAGGCATCAGCAGCAGAGGCAGCAGGTGGCCAGAAGCTCCTGGAGCAGGCAGGAGCTTGGCAGGAGCTCCATTACAGAAGGTCTCTGTATAAACCCCCTGAGGGAACTGAGCCTGGGCAGTGGCCCTGCCCCCACGTGAGCACCAGAACTTAAGCTCCCATTGAATAGTAGCCAGGCCTGCCGCCAAAAGCCCTGAGGCTGGGGAGCAGCATTTGAATCTCAGACCCCAAACACTAGCTGGGCAGATCTGAGAGGAATCTCAGAAGTCAAGTAACTGGCTGGGAAAATGCCCATAAAAGGGATAAAAA
>JAQQSK010002817.1:0-96240 GCA_028658325.1 Potorous gilbertii | reverse complement strand
ATGACTGGAGATGACCCAGGATGAGGCAATTGGGGTTAAGTGACTTGCTCAAGGTCACACAGCTAGTGAGTGTCAAGTGTCTGAGGTGAGATTTGAACTCAGGTCCTCCTGACTCCTGTATTGGTGCTCTATCCACTGCACCACCTAGTTGCCCCTACTACACTGATTTAGGCTCTAGCTTAGACAACTGAAACACTTCATAATTGGACTCTAGGCTGTCAGACTCTCCTGTCTCCTATCTATCCTTCGAAAAGAATCTTCTCAAAGCACAAGGCCATTTAACTCTAAAAGTCAAGAACTGTCAATTATTCCCTAATGTTTCTGAAGGGAAATAAGAGGATGAGGGAAGGACTAGGCCTTTACAACCTTGTTACAGCCTAATTTTCCAGGCTTATTGCACAATTCTCCCCTTCATGAAATACACTACAGTCTAGCTGTCTTACTTGCTGTGTTCTGAATTCCATACTCCATCTCTCACTCTCATGCCTTTGCACATACTCTCCTGAAGCATGCCTAGAATACATTTCCTCCTCACTTCTAAGATTCCCAGTCTTCCTTTATAGCTCAGACTATTCCTACAGAAAGCTTTTCCTGATCCTTTCGGTATTAGCATTCTCTCTCATCCTCAAAGTATTATCTGTACTCTTATTTGTTTATATCTGTTCCTAGTAGAATGCAAGGCCCTTGAGGGCAGAATTCTTGTGTTCTCTGAATTCCTAGAGCCTAGCACAACATCCTGATTATGGGTACTTAATAAATGCTTACTGGATTAGATACAGAGATAGGTATCTATCCATCTATCTGTCTATCTCTTTTAATTTTCCATTGCCCCTGTTTTTCACCACTTTTATCTTTCTAATATCTAAGAACTCACAGTTTTTCCTCTCTTCCCCAATTCTTGCCTTCATACTAGGGAACTGCAACATACATTTTGATTCTACCTCACTCTAACCATTTACTTCCTCAATTTACTCACCTACCATGAACTATTCTACCCAACCTCAGCCACATGCAAAAATGGTCATACCCTTGATGTTGCTATGGCCCACAAATGTATCACCTTCATGTTTAAGAATTCTGAAATTGCCTTACCTGACCATAATCTATTGACTTTGCACCTCTCCTTCTGCCTTTCCTTATGTAACTCTACCACCCATCCAAACTATGACCTCCAATTCTTGGATCTCTCAGTTCTCACCCAGGCCACCTCCCCTGCGATAGCCATTCTCTTCTCTCCATCTAGTTTCCTTGTTGAACCAATTCACCTCCACACTGTCCTCCTCTCTTGAATCCTTAGTCCCCTTATCACATCACAGATACCTCTAGTCAGCCTTGGATCACTCACACCACCTGTTGCCTTTGTCTACATACCACATATTAGATTGTAGATCTCAATATTTTCAAAAGGTTCCACTTCAATCTTCTCATTAAATCCTGGTCCATGTGCCAAAAAGATAGCCTAGAATGACAGTAAAATAATCTATAAGTAAAGATTGGTAATCAGACAGAAAACGCAAAAAAGTAAAGTGTATAATGAGACTTCATCATCAAAGTATAAAAAGAGAAGCTAAATTCTTTTTAAGTCATTTTCTTCATTGCTGCCTTTCACATTTGCCTCTAAGATCCTATGTAAGGATTTTCTTGAATGAAAAAATCCTGCTTTCGAGTAGCCTTGAAGAAGCTTTCCAAAAGCACATAAGTTTGCAGACCTGCAATGATCCCAATCATATACAAGTTTCCTAAAGCATCAGTTTGACCACCTAACTCCTCTGCTTAGTAACTTTCAGAGCCTCCCTCTTGTTTCTAGAATATTTATTTCTTGTTCTATTGATTTTTCCACTAGTCTTGATATGAATAAGCAATAAGAATATAAACAATTGTCTGTAGCCATCAGAGGCATAGCTCTACCAATGGTATCCCAGAAGAAGCAGACCCTGAATAACTAAGGATGAATACAAAAGCATATTATATATGTACAAAAAGCAGGAAGGCTCGATCCCATAATCAGGACTCACTATTACTGCCAAGAACGATTAAAAAATACCTTTTAGCTACATAGGGGAGGTTAAAGAAAAGGAAGAAAGGTATAGGAGTAAGACTTGGAATAGATTGGATCATAATGAGCAAAAGAAACAGTGAAGACAAAACTACTCAAATCTAATTTTGCTTACTTCTTCTACCAAAGGAAAAAGTCTTCAAACTGTAAAGAAGAAGGGTAGGAATTGGATCTGTGATTTAACGGGCATAGCGAAGTCCCAGATGAGGAAACTCCTTCCAGCAATGCAGGTCACCACATTCTCTGAAATATATAGTCTTAGGGGGTTGCCGAGAGCACCAACAGATTAGGAAACTTGCCCTAAATTATACAGCCAGTATGATTCCGAGGCAGGGCTTAAAGCCAAATCCACCTGACTTTGAGACCAGTTCTCTATCTATTTTGCCACACTATGCCTCTCAAACCTTCAAGGATAAAACAAAAGTAGTCAACAGGAAACTGAAACCCAAGATAAAGAGAAGAGGGCAAAAGATCATTTATTGGCCCAAAATAAATTCATGTCACCAGACTTCAATGAAACCTACACACTGGAAACTTGCAAGAACTGGACTGTTGAGCTGTTAATAGGACTGTTAATCTTTTAAAAATCATAGAAAACAAGATAGTGCTGTATGAGTAAAATCAGACAAATGTACTGATTTTTAAAATGAGGAAGAACATGACTTTTTCAGACTTTGGTGAATTTGACTTCATTCTTCTCAAAATTCTGTCATGCATTTGTGAAGTAATGGTTTATAAATGGTTAGAAAGGGAAGTAGTGATCATTGGGAGATAGTATGATTTCATTAAGAACAAGACATGCTAGACTAACCTTTTTTCCTCTTTTCTTGACAAGATTATTAGACTGTTGGTCAAGGACTGCTCTAGACATATTTTCATTGGAATATTCATGATATATTGCATTATACCAAAATCATGATATATTTCAATAGAGTATTTTACATAGTCTCTTACATATTCTTGTAAATATGGCAGAAAGAAACAGGCAGAAAGATAATGAGTACTAATTGATTAGTACAATTGGAACTAAATGAATAACCAAACTCTAAAACTGGTAATAGCAACAATAACGGCATTAATATAGTGCTTTAAGGTCTGAAAGTTTTGCCACCAACAACTCCATAAGGTGAGTTATTTATGGGGTTATTATTATGCACAATTTTACAGATGAGGAAACTGAGACTGAAGGAGGTTAAGCTAGTTGCCCAGACTAATCAAACAATTAGTGGTTGTTAAACTACTTGTCAACTAGTAAATACGGTAATTAATCAATATCAACCTAGAGAGAAGTCATTAATGAAGTATCACAGGTTTTTTGTAATTGATAGTATTTCCTTCAACATCTTTATCAATAACTTGGATAAAAGCACAGAATCCAACGTTAAAAAATTTACAAATGACCCAAAGCTGAGAGGATCAGCTAATATGTTGGACAATGAAATAAAAATCAATAAATATTTTAACCATCTGGACAAATGAATCAAATCTAATAAGATTAATGAGAATAAAGGTAAAATCTTGTACTTGGTTTAAAAAAAATTAACTGCATAACATAACTTCATCCTGTAGTTATGAAGGAGATATAATATGATTACAGGCCTAATGATGAATTATTTATTTGTCATCCAAGGACTAGACTAAGTTGGGAGAGGCTCATCAACAGAAAGTTGGCCACCAGATGAGGAATTTTTTGGCAAACCATCTACTAAGGAATACATGTATGGAGGATGTGTGGAGGGTACCATCTGCATCCTACAGGGATAAAGTCACAGGTCTTTTGAGGAACTAAAGAAGTATATACTTTTTTTCACAGTAAGGAGACTGAGATAATGTGCTGCCATTATTCCATTTAGGCACCTTTCTATCTGCGTAAATATGTATATTCTTGAAGTCAAATGAGATTAAGAGAGGCAGCCAAGCAGAATGGATAGAGAGTATACCTTGAGATCTGGGACATCTAGGTTAACTCTGCCTTTGACACATACTTGGCTTTATGACCACAAGCAAGTACCTTTACTTGTCAGGGCCCCTGGCCATGATATGAGAGTATATTGTACGAGCTGCCAATTTGCAACATTGTCAGTAGAGGTGAAATTTCCATAAGAAATAGCCCCTATACAGATGAAATCATAGATTCAGATACCTTACCTTTCCTTCCCCTCCCCTCCCCTCCAATGTTAAAAACATTGGACCAAAATAATAAAAAATAATATAAAATTTAGAAACCATACCTCCATACTTTTAAATTCATTGTCATACCCATGGTTACCACCTCCACAATTTTTATAATTTCTATTTCTGAAAAACAATAATAGTAAAAATAAGATTTAGCACCCTGATATTAATATAATGATGTTGAAATTTTACCTGTAAATAAGACTTTGTTATTGTGAGATATGAGTGTGTATATCAACAATAAAATAAATACATTTTTCCTGCACAAATAAATTATCATAGAAAAAACTTCTGAAAGAATTGGTATATAATTATAGGCAAGATGTTTGAGGAAGATAGGTAGAAAACAACAAAAGAAAGAAGAAATTCTTTTTCCATTAAAATAGAATTAGAATTTTTTTTATTCCAGTCATACCATGCTTTCTGTACAGGCAGATTAAAATGCTACATTTTCAAATATGAATACAACATTGCAAAGCATAGGTTAGTGGAGAACGTTTGAAACCTAGGTTAGTAGAATCATAGGTACTACAAAACAATTCAAAGGATTATAAATACACACACGCACATATACTCATACACATAGACCTGATAGGTCATCTGGGAAGTAAACTCCTCAAGGTAGTAATATTTATGAAAAGTAGTGCTATTTATAAAGGTAGTAAATATCAGGGGCAGCATGCAAAGCCAGACACTCTGACTCTAAATCCAGTCTTCTTTACACTATACCTCAGGTTTTTAACCATAAAGTTTACTTGATTACAAATGACTTGCTAACATTTAATCTTCATCTTTTAAATATTTTAGCAACAAACTCTCAGAATTTGCTTAGAGAATTATTCTTTTCTTCCCTGATCAAAACTAAAAAAACATTCCTACTATTTTTCTTAAAATTACAAGCTCAGCTGATCCAACCATTCTGGAGAGCAATTTGGAAGTATGCCCAAAGGGTTACAAAAATGTGCATACCCTTTGACCCAGCAATACAGCTTCTAGGACTGTATCCCCAAGAGATCATAAAAATGGGAAAGGGTCCCGCACGTACAAAAATATTTATAGCAGCTCTCTTTGTGGTGGCCAAGAACTGGAAATCAAGGGAATGTCCATCAACTAGGGAATGCATGAATACATTGTGGTATGTGAATGTAATGGAATACTATTGGGCTGTAAGAAATAATGAACAGGAAGACTTCAAAGAGGCCTGGAAAAACTTATATGAACTGATGCTGAGTGAAAGGAGCAGAACCAGGAGAAGTTTGTACACAGCAACAACCACAGTGTGCAAGGAATTTTTCTGATATATTTAGTACTTCATTGTAATGCAAGGACTTAAAAAATTCCAATGGATTCTTGAGGCAAAATGCCTTCCACATCCAGAGAAAGAACTATGGAATTTGATCACAGAATGAAGCAGACCATTTTCTTTTGTATTATATTTTGGTTTGTTTTATTTTATGATTTCTCCCACTCATTTTCATTCTTCTACGTAACATGACTAAGGTGAAAATGTATTTAATAGGAATGTATGTGTAGAACCAATATAAAATTGTATGCTATATCAGGGAGGGAGTGGGGAGGGAGGGGGGAATGAGGGAGAGGGAAGGGAAAAAAAACCTAAGATATATGGAAGTGATTGTAGAAGACTGAAAACAAATAAAATAATTTAATAAAAATAAATAAAATAAAATTACAAGCTCAGATGAAAGTAAGGAATGAAACTAAATGCTATCAAATAACTCCATTTTATACTGAGAAGTGATACTTGTACTTAAAGTTTAGAGAATCAAAATACAAAAAAACCACCTAGAATGACTTCTTCCTCTCTCCCTGCTCTGATATTACCACAATCCCAACTAGAAATTCCATTCTTCTGCCCTTTTGTACTGAAATAGAAAAGGAAAAAAGAAAAAGAGAAGGGAAAAAAGGAAGCCTGAAGTAGAAAGCAATGGGGTTTTTACATTTATTCCCCTCTCATTCCTCATTTCAAAAAGTTTGCCACTTGTTTTTGCTTGAGATTCAATTTCTATTGCTATTAGTCACACTAGATAACTGACTTACATAGAGATAACAAGGGTAAACAGATTCAAAACATGGATCCTCTTTGTTTATACCTCCTATATTTTCAGGTCATTGGAAGTGATAAAAGTAAATTTTGCTTTGCCCATTTATATCAAAGTTCTAATTTGCCTCTCCGTAAGAAAGTAAATAATTAGTGCTCTTTGAACTAAGTTATCTGGCAAATTTATACTAAGTTGATTCTTCACGTATCCTTTCATTTGCAAAATAACATTCTATTTCTTGAATTTCTCAGACAGTCCTTGCAATCACTTTTGTAGGTTTATACAACTTCAGTCATACGCACAGGATTCAAACAGAAGTCTTCCCCTTTTTTCATTGATTTTCAGAGATGATACTTTTTCTTTAGCTATTCTGACTGTACACAAAGATGATTCTATGTTTCTGTTTCTGAATTCTGCTAGCATAGCTACTGAAATTTCCAAAAGAAAAGATGAAAAATGATGACAGAATCAAAGAATCTTAAGAGTCGGATAGTACCGGACGGGTCACCTAGTTCAGCACATCTCATAGCAGGAATCCCCCTACAGAATTTCTGACAAGTAGTCATCTAACCTCAGATTGAAAACCTCCATTAATGGTGGACTCATCATCTCCAATGTCAGCCCATTCTTCCACTTCCTTATGGTTGTAATGATTAGGACGTTTTTCCTTATTAGGTTGGAACTTAGTTTTGACAGGAGCCCAAAGGAACTAGCAGAATGTCATTGTCTACATAGTGTATGGAAAAGCATCCAGTAAGTTCAAAGACATATAGTAGGTTGAAAGCACAGAGCAAAGGAGGCCTTCCTTTATTCCATAGCCCTTTGGAGCACCATTAATATTTGCAGAGATTCAGCTACTAACTCTGTCCACGGTCTACAGGAGAGCGAAGTCAAAGACTGACCTTACTGAAAACAGGAAAAGGCACCTCCAGGGCTGACTATGATTGGTCTTACCATTAGTGTAAGCTGTGTAACGTACACAATGCTAAACCCTGATATTTCCCTTTCTGATCATTTTACCCATCCTTTCATGTTTCCCTTCTAAAACTATTCTTTATCCTGAAACCTCCATTCTCTCCATCTATCACTGCTCTTCTAGTCATTTGGCCTAGCACAAGCCTTATTGTTCTCCCTTCTTAACCTATAGCTGAGATATTCAATTACACAATGACTTCTACAAACGATCCTAGACCTGCTGCTATTGAATGAAGTCCTGAAAATCATTGATCCAAAGTTTTCCCCATCATTCAACCTGTTTGGTTCCTATTACTTCTACGCTACTGAAAACCACCAAAGGAAGCCATGCCATCATGCAGTTCAATGGCACAAATGGAAACTGAACTCACAACAAATTCATGTAACCTGATTTCATCTGGGTCATCATCCGAGCACAGCCATCCTTTGTTTCTTCCTCAATTGACATTCTACTGTGTTCCTAGGGTTGCTGCTCCAGACATGCTCTTCTTTGCTCAAACTCACATAATCATTTCAATGTCCTTTTCAGTTGACATTATCTTTTATTTTACTGATAAAAATCTAGGCCATCCTGGAGTTCTTCTCTCCTGTATTTACATCTCAAAATCCCCCGTGTCACTACCTTTCCTCTTCACTTTAGTTCCAGTCACTGAAGAAGAGATGACCTTTCTCTTAACCAAAGTCAACCATTCTATTTACCTGATCCAGGGGTGTGCTGGTAAAACAACTACCTCTCCAGAAAAAGAAAATGGACGCATATACACTCTTAAGTTAAATTTGTATTACTAACATTTTATCTTTCACTTTCTTAAGTCTCAAACAACCAAACAGCATAATCAAACCCCCGTTTGGAGCATTTGCCTCTTTCTGAGGCACAAAGGCTTGAAGTGAAGATTTAACAATCAGCTCTGAGCTTGTTTGAACTGGCTTTAGCACTGCCTTGCTTCAACCTTCTCATCTTCATTCTAGCCCTGCCTACCAACTCCATCCCTACTGCCCACAAATGTACCTAGGCTACCCCAAGACAAAAAAAACTTCACTTGACCGTCATTCCTTCAAGCTGTCATTCTATATATTTATCTTCTCTCTTTTCTTGACAAATTTCTAGAAAGTATAGATCTGTCCTTACTATCTTAACCTCCTCAGTACCTACTCACTCCTCAGACTCTTGCAATTTATTATTAGTGTGACCAAAATAGAACTCATTTTTCTTTCATGCTAAACCTACTCCTCCTCTAACTTCCCAAGAGGGAAAGAAAGATCTAGAAAGAATATCACAATCCTCTTAGTCACCCAGTCAGAGCCGTGGCTTGGGAAAGTCCACCAGGTTTACCCTAGGGTGGAAAATCGAGGGCTGCCACAGCACTGGTCTTGGACACCCTTCTTCTGTCCCAAGAAGAATACAGAATACACTTGCTGTCACAGAATACAATTCTTTCTCTGACCAAGGCAGCCTCTCTTTTTTTAAGGTATCAGACCTTTATATTCATTCAGGTTCACAACCTTAGAGTCAGTTTTGACTTTTCTCTTTCCTTCATACCCCGTACAAAATCAGTTAACATCTCTCTTTCATCTATCCAATACTTTCCATTCACATTACTATCAACCTAATTCAAGACCTAGTCATGTCTTACATGAAACAGTAATACAATAACCTCTTAATTGACCCCTCTGCTTCCGATCTCTTCTTTGGTCAATCTTTTGTTACACAACTGTCAATATAATCTTGTTATGGCAACAATTACAACTGTCAGTTCTTTTAATACACTGGAATAGTTTGTCCAGATTCAGTGGTATGAACTTGGGAAGCACATCCAAGTATCTTCTTGTCATTTCTTCATTTATCTTTGGGTAACAATTCTCTTTTAACAATTATTATTCTATACAACTTAATTTGAAACGTATCTTACTTGGCAAAATCTGTTTCAGCAGCTATCCTTTCTCTTTACCATCTGTAACCATCATCCCATATTCCCCAGTGAACCTTTCTTCTCTGATACTTTATTTATTTCCATCACAGCTTTAAAAAAAAGGCCTGTTGTCCTCAGCATCCAATTCCATCTTTAGCTCATTTTGGGCTTTGGTACTTCTGACAGCACTCTAATTCAAATATGCTATTCTTACATTCATTCTATTTCTCATCCTGGGCCATCTCTAGTCATCCTGATGAATATCTGGTCACTGGATTCAGAGGAGAAATGAGGCTGGTGACCTGCACAGCCCTCTCTCATTCAAAACAAAGTCAAGTGCAAGTCATGTCATCATTTCTCTGATGGCATGGTCTTCTTCAGCAACGAAGGATAAACACAACCATTTCTCATATGTTTCTTTCCTCTGTCATATCTCAGATACTTTCCAGATCCTCACATCCTGGCCACTCACATTGCCAGCATTAATTTCAGAGGACATCCACAGATACATAGTAAAATACCCCAATTTACTGTCATTTTTGTCCTCTGTATTTGAATTTTTTTTGTTTTTTTAAATTATTGTAACAAATTGCTTTGTTGTTGTTGTTGTTTTTTTTAAAGCCAATGTTTTGGAACCTGATGTGTTTTATTCACAATACTAACAATTAATAGATCAAGATATGATTCTGGTTATTAGGTCATTTATTCTCTTACAGAAGATATAGTTATCATAAACCAGAGATAAAATCTGTTCATTTTCCTGCCCACCCACTCCCTCAACCAAACAGAAAATTTGCCTTGTACTTTTGTCAATCTATGAAGCAGCCTGACAAACTTTTACCTGATGAAGGAGGAACAGTGCCACCTTGTGGTCATGTTGGGGATAGTTCAAGTTTTCTACTCCAACAGCATCGTAAGACTAGAGTTTTTTAACCTATAATCAAGACATAGCTGCCTAATAGGAAGAGGTTTCTGAGTGTGTACTAGTAACCAAGGCTTTTTGAATTTCTAAGACTCTAACAAAAATTGAAACTCTGCTGTCCTTTATTCTTTCTATTTTATGTTTTCTTCCTTTTTGCCTTCCTTTTCTTTATTAAAGATTTGTTTTATCAAAAGTCAAGTATAATTTACCAAAGTCTAGCCCTTCTATTATCTCTTAGCATATGGAATAATGCCTAGGATGCTAGACTTGGAATAAAGAACACTCCAATTCAAATACTGCCTTAGGAACCTACCATAAGGCAATATGGTTTGCAAATCCTTTTAGCCTTTCAGTCTGTACCTGTACCTTTAAAATGATAATAGTAGATAATATAAAAGCAGCTATCTCACTAGGTTGTGGTGAGGATTAAATAACCTAACATATGTAAAAATACTATTAGCTATTGTTACTATTATACTCTCAAGCTCATCTTCAACAATGTGAAAATGAATACTATTAACCATCTTCAGACATCTACAAGTCATCAGGAAGTATTTATTAAGTGACTACTATGTGCCAGCTGCAATGCTTTAGAAATAGACACACCTCAAATTATGAATGAGACTGGGTTTTCATTGGTCAAAGCAGCTCTGAAATATTAAGCAACTTTCCCAGAGTCCCAAAGGCAGGACATCAAGGGACCACGTTCTTCCTGACTACAAAGTTGGCTCTCTCTGTATTTTATGCTGCCACTTATATCTGATAGAGAATAAATAAAGACATTTGCTCTTTAACCATGAAAGTTTTCTATCTCCTTTTTCTTTCTTTACAAGAATGGAAAAAATCTTGAGAAAAATAAATCTTATTTGATTTTCAGTTTTCACATACAGTTTAAATTTTTAAAAAAGTTAACTTTAAAAAAATGTAGCATGACCAAGGTTAACGTTCTTCTCTCCGATGGGGCAACCGTGGACTTGAAGTTATGTCCCACCTATACATAAATACAAATACTATACAGAAATCAACCAGGATGCCTTCATCTGTACCTTAAAAATAACAAACTTGATTGGAACAAAGGAAGAAGGATAGAAATATGGAGTCAGAGGAACTGGAGTAGAATACTAGCTCTGCCAATCATCTATGTGACCTTAGACAAATCTCTTAATCTCAAGGTTCCTCATCTATAAAATGAGGGAGATGGATTAAATAATCTCTAGAGTTCCTACCAGATCTAAACCTATGAAACTGTGATATCGCTAACCTAATAAACATTAGTGTAATATGAAAGTGCAGAGCAAAATGTAGGACCATGTTTCATACAATGTCAAAGACACTCATTCCAGCCACCCACCTGAAATTATGAGCACAACAGTAGGATGAAAATTTGGGTAAATGATGGAAAACATGAGATGTTAGTATCTTAGGAAATAGGTAAATGACCATACAAACCTTACTGCCAGCCACTGCTGATCTACAAGAAGATGAACTTTGTCAATTCTAACATTTTTAGCATAATGTAGTCGTTTGGGCAAGTCAGGAGTCAGATAGGGCTTAAAATGCTGATCTGCTTTGCGACACTAAAAAACAAGTAAAGATTTCCTCATGAAAACAATTTATACAATGACTACAATATTATAAATGAAAACAACTATAAAAAGTCTAAAAACTATGACCAATGCATTGAACAACTGGGACTCCAGAACACTTTTGATGAACCATATATCTCATCACATAGCAGGGAAATGATGGACTATAGGCATGGGAAGAGACAGATATTTTGAACATGACCAACAATGTTCATTTACTTTACTTATCCATATTTATTTTGCGATATGAGAGCAGGGGGAAGTTTTCATCATATTTTTGTTTAAGGAAGAGGACAGTCTTAGATAAAGAGAAGGGAAATGTTCATGAAAGAAAAAGAGCGCCAAAGAAATGTCCATATTTGTTTATGTTTGTTTAGCACATGATAAATAGATGTTACATTTCCTCTTGAAACTCATAGCACACAGACATTTCTTGTTCCCTGCAAATATGTTCTTATACTTCTGTGAATGAAGATAATGTAGTCTCACGTAACAAAATACAAGGAGACAAGTCATTCTCAGGTTGCACAGCATAGGCCTATTGTGAAAATCAGACAAGATAATGTGGGTCATTCTGCGATTCCACATGTGCGTACTAAGGTACTACTATGTGATTGCTCTGTGAGAGACTCTTGGAATCCAAAGATAAAACAAAACAAACGAGACAGTCCCTGCCCTCAAGGGGCAAATATCAATTTATATATCTATATATCTGTGTATACAATTTCTTAGTAAACATTTATTGTCTAGTTAAATGTAATTGCCCTTTTATTTAATGTTTGAGAAAATAGGTTTCTAGATAAGATACAGAGATAGACAAGTGAGCTACTATTATTAAATGTTTTTTAACATTTTGACAGATTATTTTTGGTTTTTCTAAGGTGTTAGAAAAAAAGTTTTTGCATCTGACAACCTATTAAGCTCAAGTCCTTTACAGCTAGTATTGTTGTTGTTGTGTTTGTCCTTCATTTTCAAAGACCATGCCATCAGAGAAATGACGACATGACTTGCACTTGACTTTGTTTTGAGTGAGGGAGGTCTGTGCAGGTCACCAGTCTCACTTCTCCTCCTGAGCCATCTGAATCCAGGACCAGATATTTATCAGGATGACTGGAGGTGGCCTAGGATGTCATGGGAGACCTTGATCTTTTTAGGCTAAGGCCTTTTCATGTACTCACTTAGCAGGAGGAATAGGCCCTTTAATAAGTAGTCGGAAAATGGCCCTTTTAATGAATAAAATAAATAAATAAATAAAATAACTAAATCAAGCCAGGAGGGAAACAGAAAATGTTACTATTGATAATCACTCTAAACTAGCCATTAAGTGGAGCTTAGGCAGGGTATTGTCTGGGAATTGTATTAAGGATGGTAATCAAATTTAGAAGTAATAGTTCAGATGTAGTTAAGATCATTGCCCTCCTCCATCCCTTTCCTCTTCCCTTCTTCTAAAGAGAGTTGTCACTCCTGGCCAGCTCCTGCCCAGAACACCCCCTTCCTCTTTCGGAAGTAGCACTTCTAAATGTGTCCCCCCTGCACACAGCAGGCACATAATAAATGCTTCTTGTTTTCTGAAGCACCCTATTCCCTCTCAACCCCCAATGGCCTCCTTATGGAACATCAAAGCCCAAAGCTCCCTTCATTACAGAAGTAGGAGTAGGGGGAGCAGGAATGGAAATGTTACATATAAAGCCAGGTGTGGTAGGACAAAAAGAATACACTCAATTTGTTTTTGTTAAATGATAGCTTACATTTGATTTCCTTTTTTTAATTAAATTCCTCACCCATTCTTTAATTCAACCCTACCTTGTTATTAAGAAAAGTTGATAGGTATCAAAATTGTGTATGTATATAAATGTATGGAGAAACACACTCATATATTCATTTATAGATAAAAAGCTTCCCATTCACTACAAAGGTCTAAAAAGAAAAGGAAATGGAGAGAAATGTGCTTCTGGTTTACAGTAGTGCCTTTAAGCCCACAGAGATGGTCTAAGGCTAGACCAAAAGTATCAGAACTAGGAAAACTGAAATTCTTGGGGCACAAGCCACAACTGTTCCAAGAAGCTATGTGGTTAAGCAGAGTTGTGTTTAATTAGGACAGATAAGGAAAACGCAGATCTATATAGTCTTTCAGAGACCCTACTAGATTTATCATAGAGCTGAATCCTCTACATCTATTCTAGCGATGAATGTCAGTTTTAATGATAGTAAGTGGCGTTCATACAGCACCTTAAGGTTTCCACAGTACTTTATAATTACCATTTCATTTTGTTCTCACAACAGCATTGGAAGGTTGTTACTGTTGTTACCCCAATTTACAAATGAAGAAACTGAGGCAAATAATAGTTAAATAATTTATCCAGGGTCACATACCTCAGCAAGTATCTGGAGCCATATTTGAACTCAGATCTTCCTGAGTCCAGAACCAGAGCTCTCCCCACTGTGCCACCTATCTAGAGCTGCTACTACTACTACTACAACTACTACCACTACCTGGTGTGGTTGTTACTATTATTTCAGCTATGTAAAACTCATCATGATCCCATTTGGGGTTTTCTTACCAAAAATACTGGAGCGGTTTGCCTTTTTCTTCTCCAGCTCATTTTTTAGATGAAGAAAACTGAAGTAAACAGGGTTAAATCACACAGCTAGGAAGGTGTCTGAAGACAGATTTGAACTCAGGTCTACCCAACTCCAGGGGTGGCACTCTATCCACTGTGCCACCTAATTTCCCAAACTACTGCTGCTGCTCCTGCTGCTATCACTACTAATATAATAATAGCTGAAATGTATAAATATATAAAGTTTTACCACATACCAGGCACTGTACTAAGTAGTAAACAATTCTTATCTCGTCTAATCCTCACAACAATCCTGGAAGGTAAGGGCTACTCTTATCCCATTTCATAGTTGAAGAAACGGAGGCAGAGCTACTGAAGCGGTTTGCCATTTCCTTCTTCAATTCATTATATAGATGAGGAAACTGAAGCAAACTGGTTAAGTGACATGCCCAGGGTCACACATCTAGGATATATCTGAGACTGAATTTAAACTCTGGTCTTCCTAACTCTAAGCCCTCTATCAAATATACCATCTAACTGCCCCCATTTGAAGCTCTGAGTCCCAGAAAGCTGCATATCTAGTATGGGAATATTGTGTGTGTGTGTGTGTGTGTGTGTGTGTGTGTGTGTTTGTGTGTATGTGTGCACGCTGGGTTGGGGTGAAGGGGAGGCCCACATCGTCTAGAATTTCTGAAGCCAGTGCTAGACCTTGACTGTAGCATCTAGACATCCTTACACATTTTGAAAAGTCCCACTCTAGGACCGGGAGGATCTGACCAGCTTAGGCAGCTTCTTTTCTGCTCCACAACCATGCCAAATGCAATCCAATCAAGGGATTGAAGCCTAAAGTAAACCTTAGTTTACTAGTTTATGAGTAAGGACTGCAATTACTTACCAACATTTCATACTCAACATCTATTAAGAATTTTAGATCATTTGTATAAAAAGTGAATGATTTCCAATGATAACCCTCAGTAAACTCTTCCATAAAGGCTAATGTTTTATCAAATTGGCAGTAAAATTTTTAAAAATATTTTAAAAATACTATCCCTACCATACTTTTTCATTCCAGTGTTAAATCATGGTATATTAATTGAGTCAACAAATGGTATGAAGTGATTTTTCTGAATTGTACAGGAATCTACAAGGATCTTTGATGTTCTGTTTCCATTGAAAATAGCCTGAAATAGGTGGTTATGTTTTTTTTTTACTTTGAAGAACTTAAGAATTAAAAATGATTGAGGATCAATATACAAAGATTCTTTCTTGAAGGGCACAAACTGGAGACCTCAGTAACCAAGCAGAAGTCACCAATGGTGGAAAAGCCCACTTCGGCAGAAAACATTTTCTTCCTATTTTCTTACTACCAAAATGAAATACTCTCTGGGATGAAAGCTATCAGGTTATAAAGTCTCAAATGTGTACAGAAGAGTATTGGTAAGGAAAATGAAGGAAATGGTGAGAGGTTCTGACTTAGGAGCATATAGAGAGTAAGCTGCCAGCAATTCAGGTTCTAGGCACCAACTGAAAACAAAACAAAAAAAGAAAGCTCAAAGAAAATAATTAATACTTACACTGAGGTTTCCAACAATTCCTTGAGAGTCAACTGTTTCAAGAAGAGAAAAAAATGAATTATTTTAATGTCTAATTGTTAAAAATAAGAAATAATAACATAGGAACTTCAGTCATATTCATTGATGACATTATGGCTTGGTAAAAATGAACTCAAAAGTTGGGGTTAATTCTTTAGTTGACCTTTAATTCAGAAACTCTTAAGGGTCTTGGCATGGAGTAGGGTAAATTTTTATTTAACAACAGGGTCTATCATGTGAGGTTATGGAATTTCTTCCTTTCAAAGTTCATAAAAACAGGAAATTCTCATTTGATTTTGCATGACCTTCCTTCAAAGTTCCATTTCTTTCACTTTAACAAACACATATTTTAGTTTTACTTCTAGCAGAGTTGAAAGATAGGGTAAAAGAAAGGAAAGAATGAGCTTCTACTCTGTGCTGGGAACTGTGCTAAATACAGAGTAAACAAAGTTAGAAACAAAATAATTCCTGCCTTCAAGAAACTGACATTTCCTAAAATGTGTAGGAGATGAGACAGATAATCTCTCAGTTACTCTCCAAAAATTTTATTCTGATGAGATATGCCTCTTAGCTCCCATGGGTCATTTACAAAAATTGGTCCATACTTACAAGTAAAATAGTCTTTTGGGATATTGCGAGACCGGATGCGAGGGGCTGGCCCTTCATACATGTAAAAGGTTATTTGTGAAAAATAATCAGTCATATATTCCAACTTATCACAATATGTCTGTTCCATTCCTGAAAAAAAAATGCATAGAATTTAGCCAAGTTCTTATTAAATTTAACAAATATTAATCATGTCTGTAATTATCATGCATGAACGTTACAATTACTTATCCATGTATATATAATTTTCCCCTAAGAAAATGTAAGCATCTTTATTAACCAGTTCATCCATTCTGTAAAGTACTTTAGAATAATATTCCCCAAAAGTCACTAAAGTATACATACCTTTTAACATGTCATAGAAAAAGGATTCATATATACAAAAATATCTATCACAACTCTTTTAGTGGCAAAGAACTGGAAAGTAAAGAGGAATCTATCATTTGAGAATCAGCACTAAAAGGTATGGTTTCAAAGAACTGATGCTGAAAGAAAGGAGCCAAATCAGAACAATTTATATAACAGCAACATATAAAAACAAACAATTTTGAAAGATTTCCTTTTTTTCCAATGGGAAAGAGGAAGAGAAAATAAATGTGTTCACACAAGCATGCATGTGTGTGTGTGTGTGTGTGTGTGTGTGTGTATGTGCGTGTGTGTGTGCGTGTGTAAGTTCCTTGAGGGTAGGGACTGTTTTGCTTTGTTCTTTTATCCCAAGAATCTAGGACACTATCTGGCAAATACTAAGTACTCAATTTTGAGAAGATACCTAAAAGTGTACCTGTTTAGCAGGACAACTAGTATATATCTAAAACTAAGAACTAACATTTTATGTGATGGGGATGACCAAAATCCTTTCCAATTAAATTAAGGGTAAAACCAGGATGTCATTTATTACCACCTATATTTCACTTAATACTAGAAATTCTGGACATAGCAATAAGAATTAAAAAAGAAACTAAGGAAATATATATAGGTAAAAAAAGAAACAAATTTATTAATTTTACAGATGATATGATGATGAATTTAAAAAAATCTAGAGAATCTAAAACTAAAAAATGAATCGAAACAATAAATAGCAAAACTGTATATTACAAATCCACACAAGTCAACAATGTTTCTATATGGTAACAATAAAAACCAGCAGAAAGAGATAGAAAAAAGAAATTCCATTTAAGGTAACTTGAGTCTACCAACCAAGATATACCCAAGAACTATATAAATACAAAACACATTACAGAAATTAAGACAACTTAAATAGTGAAATAGCAATGGCTCATGGGAAGGATTAGTCAATATAACAAAAATGACAATACTAATTAATTTACTTATTTGATATCATACCAATCAATTATTTTATAGAAGTATAACAAATAATAACAAAATTCATGTGGGGAAAAAAGTAAAAATCTCAGAGAAAATCATGAAATGAGTGGAAATGAAGGAGGCTTAGCAGTACAAGATCGTAAACTACGCTAGAAAATAGCAATTCTCAAAAAAAATTGGTATGTACGTAAAAATAGAGAGGTTATTCAATGTAACAAATTAGATATACAACATACGAAGCAAGTGAACCCAGTAGTGAAGTGTTTGATAAATATAAAGATCCCTGCTACTGGGATAAGGACTTACTGTTTTATAAAAACTTCTGGGAAAATTGAACATTAGGACATGTAATATTAGAAGAATTTGAATTTGGAGATCTTCCCTGCCCCTTAACCGTATCATGTGACCTGCTTTGAGCTTTGGTTCAGCCCACAGCCTGAGACACATGCAGCTAACGATGGGAAGAACTTGCCAAAAGGAGTAAGAAGGATGAGGCAGGAAGACAAAAAAAAGCAGAGCTAAGAGAGAGTGAGGCAGAGCTGAGAGAGAGCAGGCAGAGCAGAGCAGAGCAGCTAGTGTGAGTGACAGAGGGAAAGATTTTGCCCAAGAGAGCTTGTTTATGGGGAGGCCTGAGAGAGGGAAGATTTGGGGATGGTCGTGCTACCTACGTTGATAATGTGTATAGATTTCTTTATTACTATGTTGGATATCTGAATAAATATTTTGGTTTTGTCTCTGAGAAAGAGAGCTTATATTTTGTGAATTTACCCTGGAAATATGCATGCATATCCATAATGGTTGCTATAGACATCATATTGGTGTTACAGCATAGAAGAAACTAAATTTAGACCAATACTTCACACCCTATTCCAAGATAGGTTCTGAATAGTACTTGACCTAGCTATATAAAATCATATTAGGAACCTATTAGAGAAACATGGAAGAAATTACCTATCTGATCTCTGGATAGATTTGCAAAATATATATCAACTGGGCCCACTCTCCAGCAAAGGGTATCACCATATGAATCCAAATTATTTAATTTCCAATCAAACACCAGAAAAGGGACTATCAATGATAATGTGTGTGTGTGTATGTGTGTATGTGTCTTGTATGTATGAAATCTCCAGCTAATGGGAAGCTTACATACAAGCATTCAAAAAGGTAAAATATATACACAGAAGTAAGCATATTAGCAAACAGAATGGTTAAAAAATATTGAAAAAAGGTATAGAAAGGGATAGAATGGATTGGAGAAGATAACAACATATGTGTTGGATGGAATGGAATATAAAGTTTTTTAAAAAACCATTGAATTAGTAAGGTCTGAGAAAGAAGTTTTATCAACAACCTGTAACAGCCTATAGTTCTCAGAAGCAGAAGGTATGTGTCTCACAGGAAATAGGAAAAAAAAGATGAAGGAAGAGTGAGATATTTTATAATGACAAGAAGAAGAAACAGAAGATGAATAGATCACAGTTTACTCAAGCAAGATAAAGAGATAATTTGAATAACTGAAGGAAAGAGAAAACTTGCTAGAGGTAAAACTAAAATTTTAATCTTCATTTTAAGAATGTTTTTCTTTATCTTGATTCTTAATACATCAACCTGTTTCATTACCTGTGCCTCATTTTAAGAATAAAAGGTTTACATGAGACATTTCAGAATGTCTCTTAGGATGCCAAATTCTTCTTCAGTTTCATGACCTGTAACCCTCCAGCATGAAAAAGGTTCTACAAATTTGACTAAATGAACACTAATGCATTCTGAAGGAGGAAATGTAAAAAAGAGTCAAATATAGTTCTGTTCCATTGTTACAAAAGTTAATAGGAATAAGCCCTAAACTTCCACACAGAAAAGCTCACGCTTTAGTATGGGATTACTGTACTTCATAGATCAGAAGGGCATTGTAGCCACAATTAAGCCTTTTCCTTTCATGTAAAGCAAAATAATAACAGGAATTAAGACACGGCAAAACATGTGTCTGTGTGTGAAGAAAAGGTCCATTTGTAATAGAAATGTGTATCTTAGCAAAGCTGAGTACCTCACATTTGCCAGACGCTGTCCTCGAGGCTGTGCTGAAGCAATGCCATTAGGTGAAAAGAACCTGGGTCTGAGAATTAGAGGATCTGAGTTTAAGCCCTGATTCTGTAACCTGTGTGATCCGGGGCAAATCATCTCTCTAGGTCAAAAGTTTCTTCTTCTATAAAAATGAGGGATGAACTAGATGAAAGAGACTAAGATGCATTGAAAATATTGCCATATTGGGAGTTAGTATATCATTAATATAAAGCAGGAAGGGCCCAAACAGGTCATAGAGTCCAAACTCTTCAACTTAAAGTTGATGAAAACAAAGTCTAAAACAGTTAATCTACTTGTTTAAGTTCATATAGGGGCAGCTAAGTGGCACAGTGGTTTGGAATTATGAAGACATCTTCATGAGTTCAAATCTGGCCTCAGACACTTTCTAGCTGTGTGGTGCTGGACAAGTCACTTTAACCCTCTTTGCTTCACTTCTTCATCTGTAAGACACATTGGAGAATGAAATGGCAAATCACTCCAGTATCTTTGCCAAGAAAACCCCCAAATGGAGCCACAAAGTGTCAGACACAACTGAAATAACCAAATAACATAAGAAAGTCATACAAGTAGTATTATTACAATGCGCTAAGATAATTCCAAAGGATTGATGATGGAAAAATGTTATCCATATCCAGATAAAGAACTCTGGAGTTTGAATGCAGATCAAAACATACTATTTTCTATCTTTTTTTCTTCCTCTTGGTTTTTCTCTTTTGATCTGATTTTTCTTTCACAACGTGACTAATGTGAAAATGTGTTTAATGTGATAGTACATCAGATTGCTTGCCATCTTGGGAAAGGGGTAAGGAGGAAAAAAATTTGGAGCTCAAAAGTCTTATAAAAGTGAAAGTTGAAAACTATATATAATTGGGAAAATAAAATACTATTAAATCAAAAGAAAAACAAGCATTAGAACCATGATTTGAATTCTAGTCCTATGGCTCCAAAGTCAACTTTCTTTTCACTATACAACATTATGTTCCTTGACTCTGACACATTGACACAGACTACCCATTGACCTTGGGCAAGTATTTGACCCTCTATGAACCTCAGCAAGGTAGCATCATAAAGAGACAGGAAGCAAAATGATATAGGCAAGCCAAACTATTGATATCACCTCTCTTCAGTCTACAATGGAAATAATCCAGAACCCTAAGCCCAAGAACCTTGGGAATTAAAGTCTCTCCTACGCCAAACACTACTATCACCACTAATCTGCTTCCAGCCTTCCTCTTGCCATCATAGCTGGGAAGAAGGGGTCCATCATCCTTACTACCACCAATACCAACTTCCAACTACCTACTACCTATGGACAAGTGAACCTAAGGAACTTGGGAACAGCAGAACCACCATACCACACCACATCATGTCCCTGTCATTCCTCCTTCTGCTAACCCTACTTTGCTACTACACCCTAAAGACCATGGATGGGACCTGTCCATCTAATGCAGGTAAAAATTATAAATGTTATCTTCCCCCATTAAAATGTGAGCTCCTTGAGAACAGCGGTTATTTCTCTTTTCTACCTGTATGTGTATTGCTTACCATAATATTTCACACATAGAAAGGACTTTATAAGTGTTTTTTCATTCATTCATACATTTAAAAAAAATGGGAAAAGTATGCCTAAATTCCTTGTTTATAATGAGAATTAGAAGAATATCAATAAAGCACAATATAAAAGTAAACTATTATTAGTACTGCTGACAATTTAGAATTAGAAAAAAAATTAGTTGAAGTATCAAATCTAATCATATTAATTGTTTTTCTAGTTCTCTATCCATTGGATAACACTGCTGAATTTATGTTACCAAGACCTAGTACAAATGTTGGCACCCACCAAATAAATGTATGTTAATCTAATTGGCAGATGCTTATTCTAGGGTTATTATAAGAGTGAACTCTTTGTAGCTATTGTTACTTTGTATGCTGGATGAACAAATAATAAGTAAAAAGCTGCAAAAGTAAACACTAAATGAATAAATTAATGCAGGAAAGCTTACCATGATCAGCCAGAAGAATGATATTGACACAATTGTGTAGGTTCCTTTGTTTCAGTCCATCCATTAACATTCCAAAAGCTTTATCTACTTTCTCTAAGGCCTTAATTACCTGGACAACAAAGACAAAGTTAGCATTTTTTTCTACAAATTATGTCTTGTATAAACAAATAATCACTAGTTCAAAGTAGGCAATAAATACATTACCGGCCTCATATTTTATCTCAAAAAGTTATTTGCTTTCTAAATGGCTAGCAGACCTGTAAACAGCAAGTTTGTTAGTTGGTGTTTTTATAACAATTGTTGTTTTTATAATCGTAAAGGCAGTAGAGGGAGTATCCAAGACGACAACCCGAGACTATAGACACAGTTGTAGTAGAGAGCGAGGCAGTCTAAGCTTTGTCCTAGAAGTATAGCTGAGGTTTTGGGGAAAGGGGAGACTTGATGGCAAAACCTTAGAGGTATCAGACTGGAAGATGATTGTACCATGCATGGGGCAGCTCAGGCCAGGTAAATATTATCGAATGAGGCACATATGTTGTGGTTGCTCCAAGTAGGAAGGAAACTCTCTCAGGAAGACCATTCATTCAGATATGGATACCCTGTAGCAAGCTCAGTTTGCTCCATTGCTAATTACATCCCTAGTATGTAGTATCCATCTCATTAAAGTTGTTGTTTCTATAGACAAAATTGGGTCTATATTTTTTCCATTAAAGGTAACGTTAATATCAAATGGGCTTATGTTATATTTTTCAAATGAGGCAGGGGGAAGGGAGAGCAGAATTAAAGACAGAATGGATTTTAAAAGATGAGAGAGTATTTCAATATATCAGGTCACAAATGTGTCCTTGTAAAGTTAGACCACCTAAGAGAAAAAGTAGAGAGACACCTTGAATAAAGAAGTTGTATATGAACTGAATGGTGAAAATAGAGATGAAAAAATTTTTTTCAATATTTGCAGGATGTTGTCTGAGTTTTTTCCTTTGAAGTCACAGCTACATGAACTCACTCTTTCTTTTCCTGCTTTGTCTTTTATACAGATTGGCAGGAGATAAAGCTTGTGAAAAAAAACTTTTCAAAGCATGCCAGAAAAACAAAAAGGTCACTGGTGGGAACATTAGCATCACTGTTCTTGTTCAAAAACAATACTATTGATAGTTAAGTTCCCATGTATATAAGTCTATGAGTGAAAAAATGTCCAAGAGTCCTTTTGGACACATAAGTAGTGTAAGAGGAAGTAGAGATGAATTAAAGGTCAGAAAGCCTAGGTTTCACAGTCCCACCATATGCCAGATGTGTAAATCTGGTTAAGGAATTTGTCCACTGTGAGCATCAGTTTCCTCATCTTTAAAGTGGGAATATATAATTACCAAGATGGAAGAAGGAAATGGCAAACTACTTGAGTATCCTTCCCAAGAAAATCCCACAGACAATATACTCCATAGGTCATGAAGAGTTGAACACAACTGAACAACTACAATTAATGAAGATGGCCCACAGAAAGATAAGAAAACATGCCTTTGCTCTGTTCTTTGCAGAGGTGGTGGGTAGATGTAGAATATAGTGGCAGGTAAGATGAATGTGTTTAACAATTTTATTCCTCTTTAAGTATTTTTAAAACTTTGTTGCAGGATGGCTCAAATTAGCCTTATACCAGTTCTACACTATGGAAGGCTACCTAAGGGAGAGAGGAGGATTATATTTGGAAATGAAGTTGATAAAAAATATACAAATAAATATAAGATTTTGAAAATAAAGATAAAACATTGACATCCTATCTCATTGGAAAAATAACTGACCTGGAAAATAGATCCAGGAGAGACAATTTAAAAATTATGGGACTACCTGAAAGCCATGATCAAAAAAAGAGCCTAGACATCATCTTTCATGAAATTATCAAGGAAAAATAAAACAATCAATTATGTTGTCTCCCACCATGATGCTGTCTACACTGTAACCAACTGTATTGTCTTCCCCACCTACCCAATTCTGTACTCCTCAAAGCCATATTAAGGCTGGTAAGCCTTACCTGGGGGTTTTTGGTTATTGAGAGAGGCCATTGATCCAATTTATTGGTTACTGCTAACCTGACTAATAAATTGATCATGCTCAAACATAACTATGGAATAGGTAAGAAAACTGGAGAAGAAATTCTGTGAAAGCAAAAGACTCTTCTTTAGCTGATCTCCAATCAATTTTTTTCCTGGAGTCTTATTGACCTACCAGCAACCAATCTCTTTTACCTCAGTGAGGCATGGCTCCATTGACTCTGTAGTGAGAGAACCAGTTTTTAAATCCAGCCTCAAATGTTGACTATTGTGTTGCATGTCCTTGGACAAGTCACTGACCTACCTGGCCTCAGAGGGTTGGACTAGATACATGGCCTCCAGGGTACATTCAAGATCTCCTTCTATGATTCTTTGCTTTTCTCATAGACATATTCAGAGGTAGATTAGATATAAACATATGTATAGATATATTATACACATAGGTAAAAGCATAGATTTGATAGCTATAGATCTGGATGTACAGATATAGACAGAAACAGAGATAGTAATAGGTATGGGTTCAGATTAGATATAATATGGATACAGATAAAGAAATGGATATAGATAATATAGATAACAAAGACATTGGTATAGGTAAAAATTAAATACAGATTAGACATGACAGATTTAAATAACAGATATGATATATATCATATATATGTATAGATGAGATATGATATGTGAAAATATAAAAATTAATATTACTTCTAGTTTTTACTGTATGAATTTAACTGATTTTATGCTGGATCAATTTTAATAATTGTTAGCTTTTTCTATCATCCCCAAAAGGTATATTGTCTGTCTTTGCCTATCCTTGTACAAGTGAGGAAGATTTTATCTCCCTAACAAATTTTTCTAGGCACCAAGAAGTCTGCTAATTCAGGTCTGCAAAATGCAAATAGTAACTATAAAAGAGTTGACATTCTTTAACTGAACGAGGCAGTGAGGTGGCACAGTGAAAAGAGTACTGAGACCAGAATCAAAAGACTCATCTTCCTGAGTTCAAGTATGACTTCAGACACTCACTCTGTCTGTGTGACCCTGGACAAATTGCTTAATCTTGTTTGTCTCAGTTTCTTGATCTGCAGAATGAACTACTCTAATATCTTTGACAAGAAAACCCCAAATGGGGTCATGATGAGTTGGACATGACTGAAAGTGACTAAATAATAAACTATCACTTTCTTTAAAATCACTAATCATATTGTTTCCACCTCCACAATTCTGTCTACTCTATAACCAATTGCATTCTCTTCTCCACCTACCCAACTCTCTACTCTCCAAAATTTTGTTAAGGACTGATGAGCCCTACCTTACTGTCTTTGGTCATTGAAAGAGGCTATCAACACAATTTATTAGTCACTGTTACCTTAACAAATTGATCATGCTCAGATTTATATTTTCTCTTATATTCTACAGCACGCTGCCTCTCATCTATATCTGTATCTATATTTGTACTTAAATCAGTACCTACATATCTATATTTTCTATAATCTATACCCATATGTTAACATTTGAAAATGAAGGTAGTAAACTAAGGGACTAGTGTCAAAGCCAAGAAGATGTGGTTCAAATTCTGCCTCTGAGACATATAGGTTATGTTTCCCTGATTAAAGCACTTACCCTCCTAGTGATCTAGGTATATCATTTAAGACTATAAGTTGCACAAAAGAAAACAACCTGTATTGATAGAAAGAGTTTCCTCACTATGGAATTCTTTATACTAGTAAAATAATAGATTCAGTTCTTATTTCTATACATTTATTCAGATATGTGTGAGTGCATGTGCATGTATACATATGTGTATATATGTGCATACATAAACATACATACACATGGAGTCACAAAGAGTTGGACAAGACTGGAAAGACTTTATGACAACATATATGTATAGATAGATATAAATTATTTATTTACACACCAACATTCTTGGCACAGAAAGAAAACAATGAGTCCTACCTATAAGATCAGGACAGAAATACCACAGTGACTATGGAGGCTTCTACCTACAAACTAGACACAAGACAATATAATTATGCTCTACTTAGTTTTCCATAAGCCAGCTTCGGATTTCAAAAGGAACAAGACTAAGGTATACAGAGCCTAGCCACACTACATTCTTGAGGTTAAGATCCACCTTGATGCTAACTGGTAAATAATACCAATCATTTCTATCATTTTTATAGATTAAATCACTTTACTATAATAAAATTTTAATATAAATGTCTATTTTTCAAAGGTACATTACATAGTTCTACAGGTTACTTTTTTTGCATTATCTCATAGACAATATAATCCATTGGATTTGGGACTAGAATTATAAATTCCTTAGTACAAGGTACTCTCAGGTAAGAAAACTCCCTCTTACCAATTCATGGCATATTTCCAAAGCAACTTATATTTTTATAGAGTTGATTAAGGCATTTAGATGTAAAAAGTAACTTACCAGGTATCACATAATTAACCTATGTCAGGCTTGAATGACTATAACATGCTGCCTGTCTGTGACCCAACATCAAACATTTTTAAGACAAAATAAATAAACGTACATTACCACTGACAGGTCCACCTGTATGTCCAGCAGAATCTGGCTCTTCTACGTATAAGGTATAAAAATCTGGTCTGTAGATAAAATTAAGAGACAAAACAATTTTTTCTTACTATCAATTTAAGAAACATTCTTTCTAATAAACCTTTATAGGAGAATTCCAGTGAAACCTGAAAAATGGGCCTGTAAGCATTGGTCTCTGTCAGCATATGCCATTTCATCCATCTGAGTATCAGGATGAGGTTCCCTTATACAACAAGAAATATAAGGCCTCAAGAGCCACTCCCAAATGGCAAAAAAGTAGCCATAGTAACCAAAGTGTTTCAGCCTCTGTTCATTTCTAACTATGCTACATCCCTGTCCCTTTGCAATCTATCACTTTCTTCAATGGTTACCTATTTGGAAACAGGCATGGATTTGGGGTTGAAGGTCATCTCCTAGAAGCACATCTCCATTCCGATATTTAACTACTTGACTTTGGCCAAGTCATTTAGCTTTTCTAGTCCTTGACTTTCTCACCTGAAACATGAAGAGAATGAATGAGATGACCTATAAGGTCCTTTCAAGCTCTGAATCCAGTGATTTAAAATTCTGTTATCTTAGAGTTCTCTCATGTTAATTCATATGTATTCTGAGTTGAAAAATTTCAGGCACTCTATCTCTCTCCCCACCCAGATAATTCTTCATAGTTTTATTCCAGTATTTTGGACATTTGTAAAAGACTCAGAAATTTGTAGGACAGAAGGAGAATGGATAGGGTTTTTCAAATTATGCTAAAAGAAAAGGTGGAGTGAAAGGATGAGACAGTGGGTGCTAAAGAGAAATAACAATTATACTCTTATTTTGTTGAGAACAGGAGAGGGAGTATGGCTTAAAAAAAAGAGAAAAAGAATCAACTCTGTAAAGTGTAGACCAATGAGCTTACACAAATTTTATCAAATTTTCAGATGACATAAAGCTAGGATAGCAAATATGTTCTGATGACAAAGTCAGGATCCAAAAAGATCTCAACAGGCTAAATAAAATACTTGGTCAACTTTAAGTAGATGACAGGTAATAAGAATTAAGTGTAAAATCTTATATTTAGGCTGAAAAACTCAACTTTTCAAGTACAAAGTGGTATAGGACTAGCTAAACAGCAGCTCATCTGGGGAAAAAAAACCTTGGAAATTTAGAGAAGTTAATGAGGTAACATGATTGCCAGAAAAGTTAATGTTAGAGTCCATCTTCTTAGGGGGTGGGGAGTGTGAGTGGGGAGCAAGGTGAGGAAATAGTTCTGTAGTCTGTCCCAATCAGAACATGTCTGTGGGACAAAAATTATCCAATGGACCATTGACTAGGATGGTACTGCTAATAATCAGTCAGTAATGTCGATGTAACTGCAGTTTATATGTCGATGTAACTGCAGTTTATATGTCGATGTAACTGCAGTTTATATGTCGATGTAACTGCAGTTTATATGTCGATGTAACTGCAGTTTATATGTCGATGTAACTGCAGTTTATATGTCGATGTAACTGCAGTTTATTCACTGAACCTGATACATCAGAAGTCAATGGAGTATCTATCAAAACTTAGTTAAGAGCATGTATATTATAAGGAAAGAGGAAAAATGTCCTTTGGTTACATAGAAGTTGCTTATCTCTAGTTCCAAAGGAAGGAATGTGTCCTTATTAGCCTAGTCATTCCCTGTTAGATAAGATTAAAAAATAGATTTCCTTGGGCTATCAAAGTCCTCTAAGTCTCTTTCTTTTTTTTTTTTTTTTTTTGCAATCATAAAGCAATTAGTGGTGGAGAGGAGAAACTAGATACACATTGATCCTGAGCTAAAGGAACAAGCAAAATGGTGAATACAGAACAAAATGGAATTTGTTATGTCACCTCTTAATAGCACTCAGCTCTTAAAAACCCTTTTTTAACATATGGAATATTGTGTTTATTTTTAGGTGCCAAAAAATAAAGCTAGTAGGGATAATTTGCATATTGGATGTGAGTATGTTTGTCCTTTGCTCCTGAAGAAGACCACGCCATCAGAGAAATAATGACATGACTTACACTTGACTTTGTTTTGAGTGAGGGATGGCTGTGCAAGTCACCAGCCTCACTTCTCCTCCAGAGCCATCTGAATCCAGTGACCAGATATTCATCAGGGTGACTGGAGATAACCCAGGATGAGGCAACTGGGGTAAAGTGACTCACCCAAGGTCACACAGCTAGTGAGTATCAAGTGTCTGAGGTGAGATTTGAACTCAGGTCCTCCCAACTCCTGCACTGGTGCTCTCTATCCACTGCACCACCTTGCTGCTCCCACTGGATAACAAAATAAGGATCCTACCAGATTCAGACAGGCTAGGCCATTGTTTTGAATTCAATAAAATGAAATCTGACTGGGATAAATGTAAACTCTTTAAAAAGGAGACAATGACCTGGGTACAGTTTGTAGGAATAAGGTCTAATTGAGGCTTTCTTGAGCATGGTTAAGATCCAGAGAAGAGTACATGATTAAAAGAAATAATGGGAGTCTAAAAGAAGATTAAGTAGACCTGAGAAAATTCCTACTAAGGGAAGACAGTCAAGGTAGTCAGAAAGATAGATTTTGACCAGTAGAGCCATTTTTTGCTATTTTGGCTGAGTTTGATTGTGATTCCAATTAATAATAGACCTATAGAGTATACTAGTTAGTCCCCAAAAATATTTTGGCTAGAGAAGTCTCTTTAAAGAAAAGATAATATTCCCTTTGAGGGAGACAAGTCTCCTAGATGTCAGGGGAAAAGAGAAAAAAGAAAACAAGCAAAAACTAAAACAGATCAAAAGAAACAAAAAATAGCACTAGATGATTGACTATAGTAGGTATAAGGAAAAGCAGCCAACTACAGATGTGGAGTTGAGAAGGAATGAGGCTCAGCCAAGTGAAACAATGAGAAATATTCTTGCAGAGCCCCAACCTTAATGGCAAGAATTGACTAAGAATGTCTCTGATCCCAGGCCTGACATTCCGTACCCTTTCAGATGTGGAGGACCTTGCCTTATTACTTACCTTACAATTTTGCTCTAGTTAAATGCATGCCATTTAAAACAAATGTTATTTGGTTTCATCTAACATCAAGATTCAACAGAAGGGGACTCAGATGAATTTAAATACATGCTAATAGCACACTGGACTTGGACTCCAACCAATCCATGTCAGGGTTTGAGTGTGAGCTCATGGTATATTTATATCTTTTTGGTAAGACTGATCTGTCAATATCAAGTAGTCATCATATTTTTGCATTATTTTTTTCTTTATATGATGTTAGCAGTTACCTTTCAGATTTGGGCAGGTCAAGCCAACGCAACAGTGTAGAAATTCTCTCTTCATATGGAACGGAACTAAAGAAATAGTTAAGAGAAAGGAGATACAGGACCATAAGAAACATATTTCTACCAGCATATGTTAATCAAGCAGGTAAAAACTGATGTTTTCCAACATTAATGATAATATTTTATATTATTGTATCTAAAATTTGTTTGTTAAGTTTTCTTAAAAGAGAGTTGTCAATATAATTAAAAGTCATTGCAACCAAATCCTAATTCTGCTTCTTTCTACCCATGGGACTTGGGGCAAAACACTTAATCTGGGCTTCAGTCTCCTTATACACAAAAATATGAAATATATAAAATGACTTCCATCGTCCCATATGCTTCTTAATCTTGACCCTATGATTTCTCTTCTCTCCTTTTAAAATATCCCTCATATTTGCCTTCTTTTTTGTCTTATTCCAAAAAGTCTGAGGAGACAACACTAACTGACATTTTCAATCTAAATTCTTTTTATCCTTCCTTTAGGAAGAGTAAGGAGGAAATAAATGGACCTCCTCTAAGGAATGGCAGGTATACAAGAGACCAGCCCAACAGAAGGAACTTTACCTTGCCAACTAAAATCAAAAGATTGAGAAATAACAGTACTTCGAGACTTTGTGATTTCACCAGTGTGAGAACCAAAGATAAAATTCCTTCCAGTTAATTTATATGCCAACTCTTAGAATTAACTGCCTGAAAGAAAAGTTATATAAAGTACAACTTCCCACTTGTTCCCCTTAATTGGTTCGGACCATAAAGATATGACTTACTTGCTATAGTTCACGTAAATGGATGGAAATGTGCCATTAATAGCTACGTCAGAGCCAGGCCAAAAGTAGGTCCCAGCCTTTAAACCTTGATACATAGCTGTTAGCCAGATCTGTAGGAAGATGAAATCAAAAGTTTACTACAAATCAAAATTTTCAATTTGTAAACTTCCAAGAAACTTGAAGTCAATCAAGGAAAAGCCTCAAAACATGAATAAGAGGGATTAAGTTGAGAGCAATGGAGCTAGTTTATATGAATGATTCACAATCACATATGCTTTCTAATTTTACAAAGATATTATAATAATTTAACAACTCTAATATAACTGGAAAATAGTGCAATTGGTTTTAAAAGTTTAAAGTTTTAAAATCATTTATTTAGTCAAAAATATTATTTTAACAATTAGAAATTGACTCAACTTTTAAAATAATTTACTTATTTAAAATAATTTTTCTCTTATTCTCTGGCATTCAAAATATAATACTTTTTATTTCAAAAATTATTTTACTTAAAAATTATTAAGACCATTGAAGAATAGTGATGATAGACTGGTATTTTTAAAAGTATTTGAATAAATAATATAACAGCATCATTATTCTATTATTGCAATTTATAATATCATAACTTATATGAAATTTTAAAAATCATCCATTTATTTAAAGTTCATTATTCTAATGTAATTAGAGAATAATGTTATTAATTTATATGTAAAAATCATTTAATCATCTAAAATAATAATTCTGTGACTCATATCACTGAATTTTAAAAATTATTTAGAATAAAACATTCCCAGTGATAAAAAGAAATGCCCTTCACAGTTTTAAAATGGTGTTTATAAAGGTTAAAACCACTATCTAGTGGTTGACTTTTAAACAAACATTAGACAGATGATTTCCAGAAAGCATAGGAGGGAGTCATTTTCAAATCAACAACAGCCTGCTCAGGGCTCCATTCTTGGCCCTGTTTAAAGAGCAATGTAAGACATGAAGTGGGTTAAGAACGTGACCTCAGTTTTTCAGCAAATCATCTCTTGGATCGAATGTCAAGAAAGATAAAAAGAAGGAAAAAAAGGTGAGGACATAAATGGATTTAAATGGCAACATCAGCCATTTAATTTAGTTACAAGATGAGTTTCAGTAGATAACATTATATTCTAATCTAATAAATGTTTAGGAACTGATTGTTGAGTTGAGTTTTCTCACACTAGACTGATCACCAAGCAATTTGAAGGAACTGAACAGAATTCCACCTTTCTGCAGTTGTTTATTTGAAGCTCTGATTGAGAGTAAAAGTTAAGAAAGATCCATCAGATGACTCCCTCCAATTTCTAATAACATCATAACAAAATTGCAATCCATAGTGGTTTCAAATAGCTATCAGTCTTGAATAAATGTTTCTTTTAATCAAACTTTGTAAATAACATTTTATTTCACTCATAAAAAATTTACAAAGACTAAAGTTTACAGAGACAAGTCCCTATGGACTTGTGAATTTACTGTATTGTGTTAGAAAGCAAAGATTAAAAAAAACAAAAACAAAGAAACTAAAAATTACAGCTTGGATAGTGGATACCTACAGGTTGCCCTTTCCACCATGCTGGATCAAATTTCTCTCGTGAAGAAAGTGAAAAGTTCTTGTTAAGATATACATCATACATATTATTGTCAATGATGCCATGGGATTCTGGATATAAACCCTAAAATGAAAAATAAATCAAAAGGAAAAGAAATTAATTCACATATTAAGATAGAACAGATGGCCCAAAGCTGGGAGAAAAAGTTAATACACTGAGTGGCAGACTCAGAATCCAAAAAGATTTTGGCAAGACAGACCATAGGGTTAACTGTAATAGAATAGAAGTTAATAGGAATGAAGATGAAGTCTTACACTAGTTTCAAAAAATTGACTTATAAGGGCAAGATTGGGAAGCCATCGCTGGACAGCAGTTTCTAATAATCATCACACCTCTCCCACCCCAGCTACTGCTCAGACAATGCCAGCACCATTTGCTGTACTCCAGGCTCCAAAAGGGGATGCTGACTTCTACATAATTGGCTATGTACTCAGGAGATTGTTGCCTTTCAAGAAGTAAACACTGTAGACTAACGGAATAAGATGCTTTCTTCTGGTGTTTTGGTCAGATGTGTTCAGGGAACAGAGGATCTCCCAGTGTTCATGGCCCAGTGAAAACTGTTTATGAATCTCTTCCTATGGAATCATTCTACAGAGTGGGACAAGATAACGTTTGGCATATTCTTCTGCGCAGAATAGGTTCCATGCAAGTCCCACCTTCTCCACCCCTTCTTCACAGGAGATACTACCTTTTAGTATAATATGAAATACTTTCTCCCAAGAACTCAAAGGCATTTTTAATATTATTATTATATATAATTATATAATAATAATCACTTATTAATATTAATTATTAACAATAAAATCAACAGATTTTCTAGCTTAGGTAGGGCCCAGGGAACACAGTAGATTACATTAGTTCCTTAGTAATAATATTAATAGGAACATTTATAGTTTGTGGTTTACAAAGCAATTAATGAAAATTAATTCATTCAATTCTAACAGTCACCCTGGAGTAGATACTATTACTTATTATCCACACAGGGTCACACAGTTAGTAAATAAGTGACACCAGATTGGAACTCAGGGCTTTCTGACTCCTGGTCCAGCATTCTATCCAACTGTGTCACCTAGCTGCCTTGTTTTGGATCCTAAACCAGGACTTGTAGAAGACCCTTGAGCTGGTTGATCAATTTTTGGAATGTTTAGCCATGCCTAGCAACAATAGATTAGCCTCATGGAGGCAGTCATCAACCTATTTGTGCCCCTACAAAGATATGCCCATGTCAGTTTCTATATTCAGTTAGCAAAAGCTAAATTGGTACCTATGGTGTTTTCCCACCCTACCTACAGGTAGCCCAAAGATCAGTTAGGAGGGAATATATACAACTGACAAAATACTTGGTTGAGATTTTGTTTCTCCAAATTCTACAAACATCTAGAAGCAAGCTGGCCTAACTACTACTCTAGGAAAAGACTTTACAATAGCATTCCTTTCCCATGATAATCAATTCCTACAGTATTCCCTGAGGTCTACCTGTCCTTGATTCCAGAAATCAAATCTCTCTACTTATTGCAAGACCTAGTGGACCCAGAGGCCTTTGCAAAGTTTATGGCTTAAGTCCTTACTCCTATATCCTCATACCTCTTAAGTAGGAAGTGAAATCAGAAACCATCCAGACCAATCCTATCATTTTGTATTATGACAAAACTGTGAGACCCAAGGAGTTTAAATTACTTGCCCATGGTCACACAGATAAGTGGCAGAAAAGGTATCTGAACCTATATCATACAATTCCAGATCTTTCTACCAAAGAGTTATCTCTTTAATGAAAATGATAGGTTCCCACTTTGATCCAGTGTAACCCAGACGACTAAGCCCCCAGAGGCCAAAGAGAAGGCACTGAAAAATATTTAGCCAGAGAGGAGCAGCCAGTGGTGCAATGGATAGAACACCAGCTCTAGAGTCAAGAGGACCTAAATTCAAATACAGCCTCAGACACTTGACACTTAACTAGCTGTGTGACTCTGGACAAGTCACTTAACCCTGATTACCTCTCTCCCCCACCAAAATTAAAAAAGAAAATTTTTAAATAAATAAATATATTCTGCCAGAAAATCAACTTTCCTCCCTTTTACAGAACTCCTTGGGATCCACTTGCCATAGTCCAGTCATTACACGAGACTCAAGAAAGGTCATATTTAAGTTTTCTGAACCACCAATTCATACTAACAAACATTTATTAAACACCTACTACATACCAGGCAGTCTTTGAGATATAAGGGATGGAAAGACAAAAACTAAACAATGTCTGCCATCAAACCTAAAGCAGATAGATATATGCTATACCTAAAACAGTCGCCTGGTGGACCCTGAGTTAAAGCTCCAAACCCTATCTGTCATCTGCCCCAACTTCCAGTACAAGACTTTTAGGATATTTTTATCAAGGTCTGAGATAAAGTCAACCTTACACAGACCATACAGTCAATAGCCTGTTCCTAAGACAATAAGTTCCATGGATCAAAGTTTATTGGTTGACCATGTTGTAGGCTAGTTTTGTGAGCCTGAGGTGAAAAAAAAAACACAGAAAGGACTCTCCTGATCTCCTAATACCCCCACCAGAATCTAGATACAATTTATAAAGAAAAGCAAGGAGCTGTAGTACTTCCATGATTATGGATCCCTGAATGCCCTGACCACACGAAACATACTCAGTCCAGTATACGGGACCCTAGGGAAGATAATATAACCTGATTTAGAAACAAAAAGATGAAGAATGGACAACAACTTTCCAGACCCCATATATCCTATATAATACTGGCAATGGTGTTAGATTTGTGATACCTTTATAGTAATTCAAAGGTTTAGGAACTCTAAGATTTAACATTTGCTGGTCTGGAGAAAGTGAGGGGGGAGAGGGTTTTCTCAGTGTATCCTCCTTCATGTACTCTCAGGCTCTCCCCTAAAATGCCAGATCTATCCAGGTCATTCTTCAGGTCTCATTGCCAGCACTGACTATTTGACAAATTGGAGACATGTCAAATGTAGAAGCAGCTTTAAATCTCCATGCCTTAGTGGATAGTCATAGGGAGTTCCTGTGGCCACAGAAGCACAACTAGGAAAATCAGATAAGGCCTAACCTTTGAATGAAGGGTGAGTGGGTCCAAGAGGTAATGGAGAGCACTAGATTGAAAGTCAGGGGGCAGGGCTTCAAGTTACATGGGTATCCCCTATGTTCCTCAGGACTGTTCCCTAGGCTCTGTTGCTTTTCTCATCTTACACTTTCTTGTTGATTTCTTCTATATATACAAATATATGTATACAAATGACGCTGACAACTGTATAGCCAACCCTCATGTTTCTCCTAAACTCCTGTATTGAAACTCCAACTGCCGGTGCCATCTCAAACAAATGTCAAAAGCAGAACAGCAAACCTGTTCCTCCTCTGATTTTACTTATGTCATTTTGTAATGCTTGCTCCATTTCTCCCAAAAATTCCAGCTGATGTATGGCCAAGCTTTACTCATACAGACTTAATTTGTAGATTTCATGGAATTATTCTCTGCTCCTGGGTTTGCATCTTATACAACTCTGGCTTCATGATTTAACATTGAAATCTTTTGTTTACTCATTTTTCCAGCCTTACGTCCGGAATTGGAACCTTGTATTAAGTCTAGCCTCCACATACTTCTGGAGAGAATGTTGGAACCTTGTTTTGGTGTTGATCTATACTATCTAGGGTATTGCTACTGTTTTCTCTGCTTACTGAGTATTGTGTTCTTTAGGGATCTCAGGGGTGCCTCAGGTCAAAGAGTGCCCCAAGAAGTTTGATCCAGGGTGTAGTCTGATTGCTGACCTCCTGGTCTGAGCTTTAAAGACTCCTGACTAAGTTTCAGCATTTGGGAAACTAAACTGAAGACTTCCTCCTGGCCAGAGTTCCAGTGGAATGCTACTGCCCTCACTTGACCTTGCTCCCTCCCAGCTTCTGTCAGTTAGATGGATGGCTTAGCTGGTTCAAAAGAACAGACCTGGATATGGAACAAGGTTTCCATGTTCCCTACATTGGTCAGTCAGATGAAGGCTCAGCCCAACCCCACAATCCAGGCTCAGAGAGATAGAACTATAGGCACACTTTTGAGCTACACTCTCCAGCATAAGACCCCAAAACCATCTACACTGGATGCAAGCCTCTATTCTGGGAACAGACTGACAGAACTGTAGACTCACCCCTGGTCCATACTTTCTGCCCTCACATACAGCCTCAAGCTTTAGCTCCAGTCCACAAGGAAGGTTGTCACCTTGTCCCTATTCTTTGCTTTCTGCTCTAGTATACATATATAGGTCCTAGCCTCATCCATGTGCTAGAAGGCTCTGCATGGACCTTCCTGTCCAAATAGATGCCCCTTCCCAAGTACCTGCAGAGCTTTGGCTGGTTTCTCCTCAAGTTATCTGATCACAACTCACTCTGGTATTTTTCCTTGGTCTTTGTTAAAGTACTTATGGCAGATAGCTAGACTTTACTGCTTCCTCTTTCTCTGCCATCTTTGCCATTCTCACTTAATAACAGTCTCTAAAAACTGTTTACCTCAGCCCCAATCTTGATCTACCCAGATCCACATAAATAATTCACCCTAAATGTTGATACATCTAATGTCAACCTGGAGATTCTCATCTTGTCAACATTATCTTCCTCCAAACCCCAGCCCTACACATACTTATATTCAATAAGCATATATAAAATGATGCCTATGTGCCAAGCACTACGTAGCACTAGTATAAAAATGACAAAAGTGAAAAAGTCCCTGTCCTCAAAGATCTCACACTTTACTAGGGAAAAGAGGCATGTACAAAATAAAAAGATATGAAACATATACAGAGAAAGTCACTATTTCCCTGGATCAGAATTCTTCATCTATAAAATGAGGGAGTTACATGGTTTTTAAAAGCCCCTCTCTGTCTATATCCAGGATTGTATGATTCCAAGAACAAAGTCATAGGAAGCAGCACTAACAGTTGGGGTAACTGCATGCCCCACTGGAGCATAAGATTCCATCAGAGCACTCTTTCCAAGTCACATCTTCCATGTCTGAAGATGTACTCCTAAGGGAAGGATGATGTCTGGGCTCATGGCAGCTGAGTAATGGACCTAAGTCAATATTTGCTATTTGCTACAGTAGAGGAATGCTAATTCAACAACAAGACTGAAGTCCTTTTGGTTGGGGGCAAGGAGACATGGTTAGCATATGGTTCTCATAAAAGAGACCTGTCTCCTTTGAAGACATTTCATGAGGCAAGTTTATTCCCTATTACCTTATGCCATTTTCATCAACAGGTTCCATGAGCAATTTCACAATGAATTTCTACCTCATTCTACCTGGATATAACTGGTGTTTGACTTTGAAATTTTTGTAGATAGAACATGGCATTTGTAGAGAGGAATGCTGTGCGACCCTAGATTAATCCTAGGTCTCAGTTTCCTCATCTGTAAAAATAAGGGGGTTGGATTCAGTAACCTTTAGGACCCCTTACAACTCTAAATCCATGACCTTGTGATCCAATCTCCAAGCATTCATGATACCTGCCTAATCTTCCCGACTTGCTGACACCAGTGAATCCTTTGACCCTGATGCCTTCATGGCATTCTCATTACTCTCTCCTGAATCATAGTTTGATCCATGACCTTTCATTAATAGAAGTTTGCTAGTTGGCCTTCATCAGTGGCATATAACATGACTGAGACATCTTTCTTCCCTAATCTGGGCCATAAACCCCTTAATTAGTTTTGAACTTTTTTTCCCAGTTAAACCATTTGGTTGACAACTTACTGTGACAATGGTGTAATGATTTGGGAAGGTTTTGGTTGGATAAGCTGCTCTCATGTACTTCGAATGTATCCCACATGTTTCTGCAATAAATCATATTGACATATTAGGAAGTTCCTTTCTATGAAGAGTATATACGAATAGGTAGAAATACGGGACATAAGGCTTTCAATAGAAAGAATAAAAATCCAATTACCAGAGTTCAAAATAATAATGGTTTATACAAATATATTTAATACAATTAGTTTAACATTTATTCTATGTGCTTTTCTTGAACTAATACATTGAATACAGTAAAGAAAGTAAAAATTTCTGAACTCTAATATCTAACTACACCCAACTAAGCTTGAGGTGATATGTGAAAAGATGCTATACAGAACAGAAAAGCGTTACAGTATCTATATTTTAGAATACATACTAATATCTATTATGATATACACAAATTATTATTATAAAACTAATTTCAATGGAAATTTCTTGTATAACCTATTTCTGAGTTCTTGGCTCATATATTTTCAAGTAGATAGTTCACTTTATTTAAAATCATATTCAATATAACAAAATTCCATTATAATATAACACTACAAGCTATCCTTTAACCTTTGTTCTAGTCTAGTGTATGTAAATTGGTAACATTCAATCAACAAGCGTTTGTTAAGTATGTACTACGTGCCAGGCACTGCCAGATACTAGAGATACAAATACAACGAACTAAACAGCCTCCACTCTCAAAATGTAAGCCAATGATGACAACACTATCTTATCAAAACCTTACTGTTTACAAAGAAACAAACTTTATATCTTAGTACTTTGGCTTCCTACCTATGGATTATAGTTATTGCAAGAGCTTCACAAATCAACAAATGAATAGGCTTTTTATATAATTAACAAATTGTATTCCTCACATATAAATGTATTACTATTTTTCCAATGTCTGGAGAAGCTGTAATAATTACTTTTGGACCTCACTTATCATTTCACTAATGTAAGGAACTCAAAGTGAAAAACTTTTGGAGTTCAAATCAGTACGTGCTCTGCAATTTAGAGTCTTGATTACACTGAGAGGTTAAGTGATTTTCCTAGGATTATACAGTGTATATATGGCAGAGGTGGGATGATTTGAATACAGGTCTTCCTGCCTAAAGCCAGCTCTCTGTCAGCTAAAACACATTCCCTTTTGTTACAATGACTAATAAAATAAAAATTATTCACTTAAAGGGTTACACATTTGAAGTGTTATTAAATTGAGGCAGTTCAGGATCTTCTCTGTAATTTATAATCCCAGACAGTTGTCTGAATCCCTGAGAGCTCAAGTGATTTACCCACTATGTGCCCAGGGTAGGGGAGAGGTGTTCTGAGGCCAGTTTTCTATTCACTTTCCTGTCAGGCACCAAGGTGCGTTGGTAGAGGAGGTTTCTTTACTGGGAAGCTTGCCACACTCTTTTTCTCTAGGTTTCTGACACTAACACTCTCCTAGATCCCCTCTTACCTGGCTGGTTGTTCTTTCTCATTCTCAGACTCCTTTGTAGCAGCATCATCCAGGTAACAATGCATTTGTCCCAAGGCTCTCCTGGGCCCTGTTCTCATTCCCCTCTATTAACTTAATTAATTAATTAATTTCTTATTACCCAATTTACTTGGTGATCTCATCAACTCTCATGGATTCCTTATCTTTTCTCTACTAATGATCATTTGTCTACTTATTCAGCTCTAACCTCATTCCTAATCTCCAGACTCACCTCTCCAACTGTCTACTGGATATGGTGAACTAGATAAGCCAAAGACATACTAACCTCAACGTGTTCAAACGTGAACTCATCTTTCCTCTAAAACCCTCTCTTCTTACTATCACAACTTGGGTGACACCAACTACTCCCCATTCTCATTCCTTTTCTAATCTGTCGCCAGATCCTGTAGCTCATTCTTTCATAACATTTCCTACATCTGCTCACTTCTTTCCTCATATACTGCCACCAATGTAGCATAGGCCTTCATCAACTCATGCCCAGACTGCTTCAATACTAAGCTCCTTGGTTCCTTTACCTCATATTTCTCCCTACTTCTGTCCATCCTTTAATCAGCTATCAAACTATCTTCCTAAAGTGCAGGTCTGACCATTTCACCTTCCTATTCAGTGAACTCCAGTGGTTGCCTATCTCCTTCAAAATCAAATATAAAATTCTCTTGGCATTCAAAACCCTTTGTAACCTGATCCTTACCTACCTTTCCATCTTTTTACTTCTTTCTCCTCACTATATACTCTATGATCCAGTGACTGTCTTTTCTGTTCCTCCAACAAGACACTCCAACTTCTGACTGCATTTTCACCAGCTTTCCCTCATACCTAGAATTCTCCATTGATCTCTACCGGTTGGCTTTCCTGACTTCTTTCAAGTCCCAGTTGAAATCTCACTTTTCATGGGAAACTTTTACCTGTTCCCCTTCATTCTAGTGCCTTCCCTCTAGTGATTAATCTCCAATATATCTTCTATATCTTTTTTGTATATAGTTGGTAGCATGGTGCCTCTTCCATTAGACTATGAATTCCATGGGAAGAGGACTGTCTTTTGTCTTTTTTTGCATCCCCAGGGCTTACCACAGTACCTAGCACATAGAAGTTCAACAAATGCTTGTTGAATTTGATATGACTTGATATACCAGTGAAATCACAGCTACTACAATCCCTATCTATTAAACTGATAACAACTTTTTTGTCGTTATGCCTTTTCACAATCAAAAGATAACAAAAAATTATCATGCAGTAATAAAAGAGACAGGGTCCATAAAAGTATTTTAAAAATTTTTTCCTAAGAGATAACGGACTGTCCTACTCCAAAACCTTCAACACTACTGGCTTATTTTTTTTTAATACAGTTTCCACGTGGAAAAAATGATCTCTCAGTCATTTGTTTTTAATCGGGAGGCCATTAGCTGTGCCTTTATTACTTCGATCATTTCTTGGTCTGTACAATAACCTTATTCCAGAGTTCACTACCATTGGGAAAAAACATGTCGCAAGTTATTTCCTCTCCAACAGCAAAACAGAAAATATTGGACTAGAGTTTACATAGCTGCATTAGAAATTTTCAAACAATGAAAAGATGAAAAGCAAACAATTCTCTTTTCCTCAGGAAGTATGACCTTTCCCTCTTAAATTATTTAAATAAATTAAATATCATGCTATTGTTACACAGAACTTATGAGGCACAATTTTACCTTATCTTCTTTAATCCTCTTATCTCTCCAGTGAGGGATTACTGTTATCCCCTTTTTATAAATGAAAAGCTTAAATGTCATACAGGTTATTGTATTGTTTGTATAGTATTGTATTACTGGCCAGGGGCCAGCAACTTAACCTGCAGCATATACAGGCTTTTCATTCATTCAAGATCTTTCTAATCTAAACCATCACTGTAAAACTAAAAATCAACAGAATAGTCACTTTAAGCAGAGTGGCAGACTATGGCCAGGCCTATATACCTTACAAAAGAGAAAATGATATAAGGAAGCAGCTGGAATTTCTAGGAGGAAGTTCCTCAACCACTATGTAATAGGTATTTCAAAGAGGAAGTAGAGCTGCAACCATAGGATACAGGTTCCTTTCCTTCATGTGTAGATGAAGGCTTCATACTGGTTACAGACCCCCTCCCATATACATTCTCCCAACTCAGTGGCACATAACTCAGACCTGAAGGTTTTCCCAGACCATGCATCCTGACACCCTTGTGAACAGTCTCTGTTGGGGAAACTGAAGCAAAACCAGATCAGTCAACATGGTGTCTTTGCTATGTATTCAATATCTATATCTCTTCTGAGCTAGGTAAACCTATTCTTCTATACCCTTTGCTTGTGGGAGGCAATCATTTGGACCATCCTGATATGGGGGCTCAAGATGGTTTTCTGAGCCTCTGAGGACCAGCATCTTATCCAGAGAGATGGGGTGGAAGATGAGTAAGAAGTTGAGAGTAAATGAAAATCAGCCTATAAAAAGAGAAATTCTAGATCACAAATCTAGAGGTAGAGGGGACCTCAAAGGCCATCTAATCCAACTCCCTTCACTTTCCAGAGGAGGAAACTGAGACATACTGTAGGTGATTAATAAGTATTTGTTGAAATGAATTAAAAAGTATTAAATTATGAAAGTGATATTTCTGTTGAGCTTATAATTCCACACTCTGGAACTCCTACTTATGAAATATTTTGATTGACTATAAACTAGGGATAATACAATTTTAGAATGTCCTAATTCTTGGAGACTTTACTCATTAGGCTTTTTTTTTTTAATATTGCTTATAGGTATAGCATTATCTGCCCACTATAAGAATCTCTGGAAAACTCCACCCTCTGACACTGCCTTAATGGAAAGCCATTGCATACATGTGGTTGCAAAGGCACACCTATGAGTTCTTACCTGTCCACACACAGGAAGGAATATGGAAGTGGAAAGATCATAAATCTTTTTTCAAAGAAGGAAATAAAAACTGATGCTTTGCCCCTAGGAAATAACACTTTTTTTCAGTCATGTTAAATTCTACACAAACAAGTGAAAGAGAAAGGAAGAGCTAAAACAAATATGGGAATGCGGGCACCATGGATAAGCCATGCTATACAATAAACCAGTCATCAAATCCAACGGTCAAAAATGAGGCTAGCACAGCTATTTCTTCTTTCAGTAGGTAGAACTTGACCCTTTAATTGGAGACTTACTCAATTTGTTGATATTGGGCATCAGTGTGTTCCATGTATCTAAATATTCAGATCTGAAACCATCCATGGAAAACAAAATCACAGGTGGTAGACTAAACCTAAAAGTAAAGCACACAACAACAACAAAAAAGCCATTATTCACTGTAATTGTAAGAAGTACTCTCCTGTCTCCTGTCTGTCAGTCTCTACATTAGGAAATGTTCAGAAAACTGTAACATGTCTAGGAAGGAGAACAAATTGTAAAATGTGGGCAAGCTTTGTTTATAGTGTTATCTCTCTTTTAAATAGTAAAGTTGTAGTGATCTTTGGTTTACATAGGTCTCCTGCACAGCAGCCTTTGGCTCAGCTGTGGGGTTCACTATGGAGAGTCCTTTCCCATCATTTTAGGGTTCGGGAATGAGCATATCAGGGCCCACTCCTGAGACCTCTTATCATAAACCAGTGGTATGCACTCTCTCCCCCTCAATGTGGTATCAGGCCCTCGACATGCCCTATTCCCTTTGACCAAGGGTCAAAGTGTTGGGGTTTAGGATGCTGGAAACCCTGAAATGTAAGGGTACAGGGAGGGTCTGCCTCAAAAGAATTTGACCATTCAAGACTTCTTTCAGTCAAAGAGACAGGGTTTATTTGTAATGCCAATAGAAGCAGGCTAGATTCTAAGTGAATCTGCTGTATTGTAACACCAATAGAAGCTGGCAGAGTTGCTAGTGAATCTGCACAATTTAACTGGAATAAGATTGGTACTTATATACCAAGAAAAGATAGTGAGAAGATCTGGATGGGATTAAGGAGCGGCAACAGAAAAGGGTCTAGAGGGACTAAAGACTGGTAGTAGCCAGGGAAGGGCCAGGTACAGACATCGAAAGAAGTTGGTCTGAGAAACACAGTGAAAGAGCAGTTAAAAGGATTATTAGGTATCTAGGTGGTGTGGGTGGGATAGGCTAGATGTCTCAGGTGAAAAGCCAGGGACTAGGTTGTGCAAAAATTCGGGGGCTGGTTGTGTGCGGGGGTTGTGTGGGAAAGTTCAGGGACCAGGTTGCATTCGAAGACACAGTCTTTTTCTTTTAAGCATCCAGGTCCCTATGGATTTTTGGGTCCCATTTGTTTGAGGGGGGGAATAATGGTGATGGGACATGGACCCGGAATTTTCTCATACATTTCAGTAGCCCAGATCACTAGTGCCTCCCCACAAGTCTTCTGGCTCACCCCTATTTAATTAGTTTACTTGACACTCTTAATCCCTTCTAGACTCTTTCATTGTTTACCCCTGGCCCAACCCAGGCTATTTAAACACTCTTAATTCCATCAAGATCTTTTCACTGACCCTTTTTCATTCTCATCGCCATTAAGGTTGGAATGAGTTACCAAAATATAAAGGAAAAGATAAAAGAAAAATGATAACATATTGTTGTTTTATCTGGGCTGAAGTTGATTTAGGAGGAGTAATATGGCCCAAATATGGGTCTTTAAAAGATTGGGTATTCTAAAAGTTAGAATCTGTATGTAAATGCTGAAAAGCCCTTTAATTCAGAGGAAGGTGCTTATGCTGCCCTTTGGATACCAGAAACCCAGCAGAGGATATTAAAAGGGGAAGAGAGGGAGGAAGAGGAGAAAGGATCCGCTCCTCTCATTCCCTCCTCCCTACACAGCAAAATCGAAAGAAAAAAGGAGAGGAAGATTGATGTAATTCTAGTGAGGTACATGGTCCTCTGTTTAGAGAATTGAGACAACTTTTAAAAGATCAGGAAAATTTACCCTTGAAAATGAAACCAAAAACATCCACTGAGTTATTTCCTTTAAGAGAGGTCCCCTCAGCCCAAGAAGACTTGATTTATGTCAATGCACCTTCTAGTGCAGCTGAGAAATTTTTAAAAAGGAATGGCCACAGGGCTTATCAGAGCATTAGGAATGACCAACGACTGGCCAGTTTTTGAATGTGAAAAAGAATATTTATTCTACTTTGCAGAGTGCTTGCAGAGTGGCTCTATTAATTAAATTGTGAAGTGAAATTAATGGTAGGTTTTTAACCTCTAAGTTTCTTTTTAAGGAAGATGTAGTGAGTATTTGGTTCTTTTAAAATATGAAAGGAAGGGAGGAATATTGGTGGAATGGATTTAGACTTTGTGCTCCCCCCTCCCCCATCTCACTTAAGAGAATGCTTAGCTTGATTAGGAAACCAACAGACAAAAGCTATGGAAGGTCATGGGATTTAAACATTGTTTGCTGTGATTTGTAATTCTTATCAAATTATTTAGACCCTTTTGCCTGGGTAAGGAAGTTTTTTAAAATTATATCGGCCACTAGAGAGTTAATACACGTGGCACAAGGTGAGGTTTTCTAGGCCCTTTTAGATAAATGGGTCTAAAACGTTTTGGGGGTAATGGAAAAAGGTCCCAACTTGGAATAAGGATTTTACATGTTACAAAGTGATGTAAAAGCAGAGTATTAAAACAATTGACTGAATTAATTACTGAGACTAAATTAGAGACATTTTTAGTTTAGCGAAGTCTCTTAGAGGCAGGTAATCTCTGGTAAAATTTGGCATTGATGGAAAAGTTAAGGTTTTAATGGTAAATTTGATTTTATGATTGTTATTTAATCAAGAACTAGAACATGTATAGAAAGGCATATAAGCCACTTAAGACTTGCTTCAAAAGATGTTCCTTAGCCAATGTGAAATTATAGTCATATCCGAAACCTGATTATTGGAACTTGCTATTCTAAGATTTTATGGGACTATTTATTACTGACTGTTCTTCTGTCTAACTCCAGGTATGGATAGCAAGAAAGGTTGTCTGAGCCTCTGATCCATGATGCCAGTAAGCCTGTGAGATGCTGGTATGAACTGAAAAAGGTGATCTCATGGTAAGGCTGGGAGAGTGGCTGTTCAGCCTGGGCTGGGGTAGGATTCTCCTGACTCAATTTCTCCACTGACACCTGGCGAACTTTAAACTTGACTGAATGCCAGTTGATAATCTGCTCCTGCCTGAAACTGACATGAAACTAGGGAGGTGTTGTTTCCCTGCAGTGTCCCTGCTCTTAGTGGCAATTTCTTAATAGTCAAAAGTTTTGTAAGCTTAATATCAGATTTATTTAATTACAGATTGTTGATAGGGGAACATTTGAGGTTGTCTAAAATTAAGCTTTTAGGTTTAGGACTTCAGACCAACAACAATAAGTTAGGGTCCTTTAGTTCTTAAGTAATAATGTGGAGACTATCAGGTTAATAAGGCTTGTGAGCTTAGCATACATAGTAATTATTATTTTGTCTCAGTTGGTTAAAAGAAAAATAGTTTATGGTCCTACATTGTAAATGCTTTAAAAGAAGTATTACCTGATGAATAGTGAATTAATGTAAGATGTCTAATGTGAAATTCTCAAATTTGGCAATTGGTCAAAGCTCCAATTTTGATTTTGTAAGAGTGATAAGTGCATAAAGCTTAAGAATGGTCATCTAAAATGGTATTAAGGTCAGTTTTGTAGAAGGGACGTCTGGATTTCTATAAGAAGCTGAAGGGAAGAAGATGCAGAACTTGCTGTGCTGAAGACAGCCTGAAGGAGCATCTACATCAGAAAACTGCATCAGATGATGTCCCTCCCCAGATGAGAAGGAACTTCTGAATGGATCTACCCCTTTGTATTTTAAATCTCTGTATCTGCACTTATAACAAGGGGACTGCCCCACCCCCGTGTAATTTGTCAATGGGTTGGCCAATGTTTGTTCTCTTTCTATATTCATGTAAGGGAGGACAGATGAAGGGAAGAATGCATAGGGGAAAGAATGTAGGGTTTGGATTTAATTTTAGAGATTGCCTATGTTCTCATCCAAACTTGTTGTTCTCCTTTATCAGATTTCCTTCATTAGAGTGAAGGAGAAGGAGTGATATGAGAGTATAAAAAGGAGATCACTTAACAGATAATTAAATTAAAGGTGAGGCAGGTATACATAGAATTATGGATTTATAGCTGGAAGGTCCAAGCAACTTATTTTATAGATGAGGGACTGAGGTCAAGAGAAGTAAGATAATTTGGCAAGATCCCCCAGTTTGTAAATATCTAAGGCAAGGCTTAATCCTAGGTTTCTTGACTCTCAACCTACCAGTCTATTCACTACAGTTTAACTGTTTATACTTTTTCAAGCTGATAGTTTATCTCATTTACATTTTGTTAATATTCAGTCTATTACCCACAAAATCCCATATCCCACTTCTTTCCGTTTTAATTCAGTCTTCCTACTGCTAAAAAAGAATAATATACTCAAACCAATTTTACCCTTCTGGACATTGAGAGTCCTGAGAAGTACTACATTCTTCATCCACCCAGAGGCTTTCCCCTAAAAATGAGATCAAAATGTTTAGATATAAGAAAAACAGAAGATAAAAAGAAAATACACAGACAGCATACTTCATCTTAAAACAGAGCTATTTTATTTAGGGCACTCCCTGAGAATAAAGTATTTTATTACAAAGCTCTAACCAGGATATAGCAACTGGAACTTTTCTTGGGTAAGGGTGAGATTGCCAACTCTGTGTGCCTCACTGTCCTTTGTTCACTCTATGTCATGCAGAAGTCAACCTCTCCAATTACACCTCTCTTCTGTGATCCACCTTTCCCTCTTCCCCACAGCCAGGTTCTCCCTATCTGCTATCCCATCATATCCCCACCCAACCTCCGCCCCCATCCCCATAACATTACATTTGCTCTGAGGTAACAAGGTTCATTAGCTATGTATGACGACAAGGAATGTGATTTGGATTCTTTAGTCATGGACCAGCTCATCTCTAGGTTCTGTATCTGTATCCAATTAGGGACGATTGTCTTTTGTGTGCCTCTTCCCTTCCCCACCCTCCAACTGATCTCCACATGCCACAACTCCTGGTTACAACTATGGAGGAGGAGACAATTTTTCCAGAGAAATGAATGCAATTTAAATCATTAGCATACACAATTTATTGCTGACATATAATGACCTGGCAGAGATCAATCACCTTATCAGAATAACTACTTCTTACCAAGACATAGGAAAATAGTTTTGGGAAGGACAAGGGTTAAATTTTATGTCAGGAAGATATTCTCTCGTGTGTTGATCCTTTTTCAGACAAAACAGAAGAAATGATACTTGTTCTCTTACTTACCTTTGCAAACACTTTTATAATCAGTACAACAGTCTTTTCTCTGCAAGCAGTCATCAGAGCAAGAACAACGGCTGGAAGGCAGCCGAGCCTCTCCACAACGAAATGTATTGCACGTCCATATCTGAGCTGCAAATTTCATAATTCAGCTGAGTATTCAGAAAGTTATATGTTCACTCCAAGAAAATGTGAATTTTATTTCAATATAGTCACTTCTTAATTATCTACAATAATTAAGGACAAAGGATAATACAAAACTGTTCATCTATTTGTACTACTAATTCGCTAATCTTCTCTATTGGCATAGGTATCAGGGCTCTAATTTACTATAAAGCAATCTTGTGAGTGTTGAGTAACTCGGCAGTCACTGATCTACACTCAAGGTAGGGGTAAGAACACTGATTCTGGGGAATACTCATGATTCCAGTAGCTACTTAAGGGAAGAGTCATCCAGCCTGGTCAGTCAGTCAACTAACATTTATTAAGCACTTACTATGTGCCAAGCACTATGTCAGAGCTGGGGATATAAAGAGAGGCAAAAACACAGTTCTTGCCCTCAAAGAAATAAGGAGACAAAATGCAAATAACTGGGTACATGCAAAATATAGTGTAATTGGAAAGCACTTTAAAAGTTTCCTACAGGTGATCTGAGTCTTAAAGAAGTCTGGAACATCCAGGAGGCAGAAATGAGGAGAAAAACATACCAGGCCTGGGAGATAGCCAGTGAAAATGTTGGTGTTTATTGAGTGGAGGGGGTGTAACATGGTCAGAAATACAATAATTTAGGAAAATTACAGGCAGCAAGGCCTAAGTAACAAGGTTTCTTCATCTCCCAATCTTTTCTCAGCACTTTGCAATATGGCTTCTGACCTCAGACTTGCTCTTTGTTTTTTTTTTACCACTCTTGACCAAGGCCTGCTAGAAATGTTCTCCCTGGCTTTCTACAGTGCTGTTCCTATCCTAGTTTTCCTTCTGTCTTTCTGACCAACCCATCTTTTTCAGTCTCTTCTTGTAGATCATGAACCAAAGCCTGATCTCTATGCATGGATGTCCTACAGACCTCCATCCTTATTTGGACCTTAAAAATAAATGCATATTAAATTTGACAATGTTAGCCACCTTTTTAGTTTGCCAAGAAGACCCGTCATGGGGTCACAGAGTCAAAGACGAAGGAAACGTCTAAACATCTGTCAAGGCTAGAAAGTACTCTCCCTCCTGAGTTTGCTGGCCTCCTTCCAGATATAGCTCATATCAAAATATGTTCAAGAAGCTTTTCCTGGTCCTAACCCTTTATCTTCCCACATACTCATGTACACACACACACACACACACACACACACACACACACACACAGCTCGTGTCTTCCCTCTGAGATTACTTCCTATTTACATCGTATAAATGATGAATGTATGTAGTTGTATGCTTTCTGTCTCTCCTCATTAGAATGTGGTGTCTCAGATGCACCATATTTTTGCCTCCTTTGTATCCTCAGTGCCTAGCCCTGTGCTTAACAAAGAATGAGAACTTAATAAATGCTTGTTAACTGACACCTATGTAGATTTTAGAGATTATTTCCAAATAGAGGAGTAAAATAAAAACTAAAAAGGTGTCTATCGGCAAATTTAATATGCATTTATTTTTAAGGTTAAAAAAAAACCCAATAAAAGAAATCTTCCTTTTATAGTTTAGCATCTTGCTCCTTCTCTCTATTCCCACAGTTCCCACCCCAGTTCAGGTCCTTATTACCTTAAAACCAGACTATTGAAATAGTATCCTAATTGGTATCCCTATATCCCATCTCTCCCCTTGTCAATCCATCACCTACACAACTGAAAAAATGATATTTCTAAAGAACATGCCACTCTCCCACTCAAGAATATTCAGTAGATTTCTTTTGCCTCAGTGGCCTTGTTTGGTACTGGAAGCTCTTTGCAATCTAATTCCTATTTATCTTTCTAGACTCAGCTTAAATTGCTTTTTAAAAATATGTATTTATTTTTAAGGCAAAAAAAAAGAAAAACAATACAAGAAGGCTTTCTTTTATAGTTTAGCAGTGATCCCAGCTAGTTAAGTAATTTTTGTCTATCTCCGATAAGTCATATCAAGTGAGGATTTCAGAATTTTAAGTTCTCAGAGTTAGAAAAGACCTCAAAGGTTGTCTCGTCAGTCAAACCTGCAGCAAATAAGAGTCCCCTCTACAACAAGCCCTACAAAGGGTCACCCACCCTCTTCCTGAGATATATGCTGAAGGCCTTGGACTGCTAAAAGGCAGAAGCAGTCCACTGACAAGACTATTGACCTCCTGTTCCATATCACTATTATTCCAGAAAGCAAATGATAATGGTAGCTAACTCATGCATTGTTATTGCATGTACCTGATGCCACACAAGTGTCTTCAAAATCCCAGCAGCAGTTTTTACGGTCTCTACAGCCACTATCGCACTGGCAACCTGCCAGTCCTCTGTAGGATTGATCGTAGCATTTGTTTCTACAACTTCCTGTAAAAAGAAAAGGGACAGAGTAACACTTTATAGGGGCAAAAGAGAATTTCAAGTTCTTTTCTTTCCCTGGCCTCTTATGGCATGACGCCATTATGGCATAATAAATAAAAACAAACCTACAGTTTGAACTTACTCGAATCTCCTACTTACAGGTTATATTTGATTTAATAAAATAAATCTAGTTCAGAAACAATATCTCAGAAAAAAACTGTTAAGTGAATCTTATCTTTCTAGAGATTTTCCATTACAGACTCCAGAATAAGCATCCTCATTGACATGGGAACAGCAAGAATGGATCAAAGGAAAGGTGGCTAAAATCTCTTCTGGTTTCAGTATCTTTCATATGCTATAGCCATGCCCTCTCATACTGCTTTTCATACAACAGGGAAATGTTCCTCTTTTTCCTGATTTTGTCAGATAATACTAAGAGAGACTCATCAGCTATGTATGAGCAACTTGGACTTAAAAAGGCAAATAAATGACTTCTATAAGTCCTTTGATCAAGCAAAATGTAACTTCTACTTGCCCAGGCCATTGAATTGCCCAAGGTTTGTGATTTCCCTTGTTTCATGGACTTTGCAAGGCTCACATGTCTAGCCTGATCCTTTATTTATGCTTTATAATAGTGTTTCCTCCTTCTTGGCTACATGCACTGACTTCTTGGGAAAGCCCCTTCTTAGGTTTGATAGAGGCTCTTGGTCTGCTCCTTCCTTCATATTTCTAACCCATGTGGCCCACCCATTTATCTGAGGTGGCTTCCCAAAGTACTACCCTATTCCCAAACAAGCAACACAGGGCCTATGAAGCCCTATGATGCTGATGTTCAAAAAAGACAGATAAAATGGCCATGGTTTTAGCTCCATAAGAAAAATACATACAATGACCTGGCTAATGTGCAATTAGAGCTGTTTGCAAGTACATCTCCATTATACACCAATATGTACGACCCAGGGAACTATCAATAAAAATTAAAATATGGGCACTATATATGCATTTAGGAAGCATCTGTAGAAACAGTAGAGAAATCTCCCAGTTGCCATCTATAGCAATTGAAAGTACAGTCCTGCATTTCTCAAACACTGGCATCACTGCCACCAAGGGGAAAAGTGGGGCTAATCACTTACTATTCCTTTCTTCTTCTAAGGATCAATGAAAGAAAAGTAGGCTGGCAACAGGTTGGTCTTAAATGAAAGACAGTATGGGGTAGTGGATAGAAGACTGACCTTGAAGTCAGGATGATCCAGGTTCTGATAACAGTGAGTATGAACAAGTGACTTAATCGCTCAGTTTCCTGGCAACTTTAAAATGGGAAGCTACAAGCAGCTGCTAACCTACATTGGAAGGGGGAATTTTCCCATCTGGGAAACTCTCCACACTAATGAAATCATACATATGAACCCCCTGAAAAAAATGTCAGTGTAAAGATTTGGATTTCATTTGGCAAACTGGTGAAATGATCAGATCCTGGAATAATTAAGGTTAAGTTAGCAGTAATATTAAAAAACGGACTGAGACTAGAGGTGGTAGAGTCAACTAGAAGGCTATTGGGATAATGCAGGTAAAGTAACATCAATAATGGCCTAGAGTATAGCAGCAGTGGCAATAAAAAGAAAGGAATAAGTATAGCAAAATATTTTACAACAACTTCAATTTATAATGCTTTAACATTAGCCAGCAACACTCCTCCCAACAACCTTGCAGGGTCATGGGAGCTCTTTAGTACTGTGCTGTCATCTAAAAGAATGGAAGTTGGGTATCAAACAAAAGCTACCACCTTCTTCAACATAACAGGTCTGTCCCCTGTGCCTGGAATCCTTCTTCTTCATCTCTACTGCCTTCAAGTCCCAGCAAAACCCCATCTTCTATAAGAAGCCCTTCCTGATCTCCCTTAATACCACCGACTTCTGTTTTAAGATTATCTCCATTTTATTCTGGACAGATCTCACTTGTACATAGTGGTTTGTATGCTGTCTCTCATTAGACCACCAACTCTTTGAGAGCAAGGATTTTTCTTGCCTTTTATTTTTTTCTATGGCCAGCCTGGCACACAGTAAGTACTTTATAAAGGCTTGCTGACTTGACTATAAAGGCTTGTTGACTTGACTAGAAATGCAGAAATCTTTGATGTACTCAGCTTTCATTGATTGAATGTTCCCAAAATATAATAATAAAAATAAGTGGTATTTATATAGCACTTTCAGGATGGCAAATCACTTTACATACAATGATGCATTTCAGACTCATAGCAATCATGAAGGGCAGATACATTTGAAGTATCTCTATAACTTCTCATAACATTAGGATTCTGAAAGCCAAATCCCCTGAGGGATAAAAGGGAAAGTCACAGAGATCAGCAAAGGTAAAAACCTCAGAACCAAGTCCCTTGCTTTTAGGGCAAAGAGAAAGGAAGGTAAAGGGAACTTTACCTGGTTAAGGAAGGAAAAGGTCCTCAAGGTAATAAGGTAATAAGATACTTTAAAAGTCCCTCTCTCTGTCCCTAGGAAAAGCATTCAATTAACTAGGTCTGTTCCACCAAAGGTTGGGCAATTTCAGACAAAGTCTTGGATATTTTTTAAGGCCTCTCTTTCCTTTGCCCCTTCCAAGAAATGGTCTTCAACTAAAGTCAATCCTAGGAGTTAACCATGGTATCCCAGATAAAGGAAAAAGTATAAGCTGCAGGCAGATGACTTAATTTAGAATGTTGAGAGAGTCAAAGTGAAGGAAAGACTGCCATGACCACAGAAAGAGCCCAAGGGCAAAGAAAAGGGCCCCAATTCATTCTAGTCATCTGATTAGGGGAAATCTAGAATTTCAACTCCTGTGGCCTCGATACCACCAATGAGTAAACAAAATAGTAATTATAAAGGCCTTTTATGATGCCAGGGAGGCTCAAGACAGAAATCCAGAAGAGAATAACACCCAAAACATCTGCAATCTAAACCTCTAAGAAAAAAAGTTTGCCCACAAGATCAATTAGAATTCCTAGTAATGATGTGAATCTTTAGAAAAAGTTTAAAATGATATTAGAAGAAAATATACCTTGGTAGTGAATCATTGTACTACTCAAATTAATAATCATTGTACTACTCAAATCTATGACCAAAAACAAAAAAGAAAAGAAGAACCTCAGTGTCATTTTTTTCAGGAAATTATTAAAGAAAACTTACCCAAACATATTAGAAAGAGGGCAATATGAAAACAGAAAGAATTTAACAATCAGCTCCTTAAAGAAACACTAAAATGAGAAACTGGAATGTCTGTCACTGCTAAAGTCCAGACCAAAGACAAAATACTGGAAGCAGCCAGAAAGAATTCAAATGCTGAGGAACCACAGTCAGAATCACATAAGACTTAGTGGCTACCACTACAGGGGAACCAGAGAACATGGAATATGACATTCCAAAAGGTAAAGGTCTCCAAAATTGAATATAATCTTATGAAAGAAAACAAAAAGAAGCTTGAATGATATAGAAGACTTTAAACATTCCTAGGGCATGTTTATGTATGAGAGAGAGAGACAGAGAGAGTCAGAAAGAGAGAGAGAGAGAAAGAGAGTGAGAGAGAGAGAGAGAGCAAGTTGAATAGGCATGCTGCGTAAAGAGAAAAATTTAAAAATACAAGTAAACAACCAGAAGGGACTTTATAAGGATGAATGATTACATTCTAAGGAGGGAGGGAGAAAGTGATATAAAAAGTTGCTTCATAAAGAAATTACCTATCAGATGTAAGGATAGAGAAAGAGTTTGAACAAACAAAGGATAGAAAGTATCACAGAAGATAAAATGGATAATTTTGATTACATAAAATTTAAAAATTTTGTACAAACAAAGCCAATAAGCCTAGGAATTGAAGGAAACAAATGGGGGAAGGGGAATCTTCAAGCTTCTTTGATAAAAGGTTTAATTTTCAAAATAAGGACTTAATTCAAATTTGTAAGAATAACAGCCATTTCTCAATTGATAATGGATCTAAGGATATGAACAGAAAGTTCTCCAGGGAAGAAATATACACTATCGATAGCCATTTAAAGTACTCCAAATCACTAATGCTTAGAGAAATGGACATTGCAGCATCTCTGAGTTTCTACCCATCAAATTAGAAAAGATGATCAAAAAACAAAAAAAAAGAAAGGAAAGGAAAGGAAATGACAAATGTTGGAGGAACTGTGGCAAATCAGACACAGTGATGCATTGCTGGGGTAACTGTGAACTAGTCTAGCCATTCTGGAAAGCAAATTGGAATCATGAAAGAAACGTTGCTTAACAGCACAAAACTTTTGACCCAGCTATATTTTACTACTCCTACTTTCGAAGATTATATAAATATACATATGCATAAATATAAGGAAATGGTACATAATGTACAAAAATATTTATAGAAACTTTTCTTTTGGTGGCAAAAACTGAAAACTTCCTTCCTTCTTTCTTTCCTTCCTTTATAGCGGCTTTTCTTTTGGTGGCCCAAACTGGAAGCTTCCTTTTTTCCTTTCCTTCTTTCCTCTTTTCTTTTTTTGCCTTCCCCCTTCCTTCTTTCCTTCCTTCGTTTCTTCTCTTCCCTCTCTCCTTCCTTTTGTTCCTTCTGTCTTTCTTTTGCTGCTTCCTTCTTTTCTTCCTTCTCTCCTTCCTTCCTTCTTTCTTTCATTCTTCCCTCTTTTCCCTTCCCTCCCACCTTCCTCCTATCCTTCTGTTTGATTCTTTTTTCTTTCTCTCCTTGCTTGCTGTTTTCAGTAGGTGATTGGAAGGGGGGAAATGCTTGATAATTAGAAATATATAACTTTTTAATAGCCAAGGATAGACCCCTTTGACATTCCATTGAAGTCACTTCCAGGATGGCATCACCATTGTTGAAAAATGAGTTTACTAATCACCTCGATTTGTCTGAGCTCCCTTACTATTCAGGGAAAGTCAAAATAACCTGGGGATCGGAATCAGCCAATCAGGAGGCAAAAGGAGTGTTGTTCAAGTTTGACATACCTTTGCAGTGTTCACTGGATGAATCCAGAACACCTCTGCTGTGCCAGCAACCATAGGGCCAGCTCAAACTGATTCTTATTGGCCCTAAAAGGACAGAGCTTACACAAACATCCAGGTTTCAGGTACTCTGCACTCCTATTCTCCGCCCAGTTCCTGGAACTCTCTCCTCTCAAAAAAAAACAACAAAAAACCCTAGAAAACTCCTCAGAAGCTCCCCAAGTTCTGTCTCCCTTTGTTGTAAAAAGCATATATAAACCATTCCCTAAAGTCCAGTCTTCAGAGGGGCCCAGACTAGATCACACTGCTTCTCAGCATGTGCCGGACTAGCCCAATAAGAATTTCGTTTTTGCACTTGAACTGTGCCAATGTCTATTCAGGTAGATGCGATACCTTACTTAATCATCATTTACGATTTTTTTTGTCCACTGACAAAACAATTTCTGAATCCGCTGAACTGTATTATTGTTGTCTAAGCCACATTTCATTTTTGTATGCAAAAATTGAATCGTGGGATAACAGATTTAGAAAACTTACAATTATGTAGTTCAAGCCTTTTACAAAGGACAGTCACAAAAGGTACTTAAGCAGGTGATGGCAAGTGGCTAGGCAGTAGCTAGGTGGCTCAGAGGATAGAGCATTGGACCTAGAATTCAGGAAAATCTGAGTTCAAACTCAGGCCCAGACATTTACTAGCTATGTGACCTTGGGCAAGTCATTAAACGTCTGCTTGCCTTAATCCACCAGAGAAGCAAGCCACTACAGTACCTGCAAGAAAACTACACAGACAGTACTGGTGGGCTATGATCCATGGGGTCACAAAGAGACATGACAGGACAAAGAATATCAACTTTTTTTTTTAATTAAGAAATTAAAGTGAAAAATTCCTTTAAGTATATAAAGTTCAAGCTTCCCTTATCATCTCAATAAGCTTCAGTTAGCTGGACCGTTATCTGGTATCATAAGAACTGGACCCTATTCAATACAGATTTGGCATTCTTGAGAGTACAAAATGCCAGTAAGTAGGCAAATATATTAAAGTTAATACATGAATGATTTCTGAAGAGTTACTTCTGGATTAGCATGAAGAAATACTTGGATTCTTAACAAATACTAAAACTTGTTTGGCAAGACCAACTTTAAATGAAAATGCAGTCCCTTATAAAACTTAGAATGATGGAAACAATGAACCAAAGAATTACAATTCATAAGAAGAAACACAGATGTTCAAATAAGGTCACATTTATTAATTACATAAACATTTGTTAATTACTTGCTATTTGCTATGGCACTATACTATACTGGGAACTATAAATGTAAGTCAGACACAGACTCTGTCCTCACATAAATATAATTCAAATCAGAAAATTACATAAGTGTATATGAGGTCTAAGAAGTGTTTTGGGATGATGGAACAGAGGGTTGGAAGATATCATGACATCATTTTATCTAAAGATTCTTAACCTGAGGTTTGTGGACTGATAAGATTCAAATAAGTCTGTGAACTTGGATGAGGAATAAAGAAATGCACCTTTATTTTCACTAACATCTAAATGAAATTTAGCATTTCCTTCAATTATTCAAAAACATTCTGTGATGGGGCCATAGGCTTCACTTGATTTCCCTATGACTTCAAAAAGGTTGATAACCCCTGGTCTAATCCAACCTCCTCATTTTACAAGTGTAGAAAGTTCAAAAAGGTGAAGAGTCTTGGCCAAGATCATTCATGAGTCTATATAGGTTTCTTCACAATGTTATTACTATGAGACTGTACATAAATAACAACATGTTTCCCCTCCCAACCCCCTAAAGAGGAATTGTAGTATGTTGGTCTTTCCTTGTGTATAGATATATTTGGGGAAAATGACTTGGCCAAACTTGTATCATAATGGTGCTCTGTTGGAAAAAGATAAATCTCTGAATGCTTCATGGTCAAAATGAGAGTCAAATAAGGTCAACATTTTTTTCATTATTTCTGTTCATAACATTGAAGGTGGCAAGCTTCCAGTTAAGTAATCCAACAGCAAGTCAACAGGAAAACAAAACTGAACTTAAGAATAAAGCTTTATTGCTCCCATGGTGTTATAATTGCCATCTGTCATGAAACTGGCCTTTGTATCAATAGCGTGTGTAAACATATCTGCACTAAATATCCAAAAAGACATAGATTTGTAAAGTTGCTTCATCTTAGAAAAAAAAAGTTATCTACTAGAGCAAACAACAACAGCAACAAAAAAAACCAGCAGGGAAAGCTGGAAAATTTCATTCTTTTGACATTTCACAGTTTAACAGCCATATTTTAAAACAAAAGCAAATGAACTAATCTGCATAACAGATACTGTCCAAGTCCCTGATCCTCCCATCTACCAGTATCTCATCTACTAGTAAGTGTAAGTGTGGCAGAATATTAAAATGTTTGTCTTGAACCCCACTGTTATTTCCACACAGCATGTCTCAGAAGAATTTATCTTTGTCTTAGACCATAGTCACATAATAATGCTATTTAAAATTATTTGTAATTCTCACCCTTTAAGGTCCAAAGTTGGTCCAGAATCCATATTCAAATAGCTTTATTTCATTTCTGTGTTGTGCTCCACATCAGACTGCTCTGTCTGGTACTAATCATTTTCACTAGTTCAGGATCATTCCACAGGGTCTGAAGCTGTTTCTCTACCATTTTTCCCTTTTTGTGAGAGGCAACATGGCATAGTGGTTGGAGAACTAGCCTAGGAGCCAGGAAGAGCTGAGTTCAAATTCTGTCTGTTACTGTGTTGACTATCCGCAAGTCATTTGATCTCAACACTCTAGGCAACTTGAAGGCTACAAATAACAGGTAAAATGCCAGTCTACTTCAGTGAGAGCAATTTCTTCATTGAGGAGCTACCTACATGAATAAAATCACAAATCTAGTTTTATCCCTCACAATTCAGATATTTGGAAATTTCTACAGTCATCCACTCTGTGCTGAGCATCCATCCTCTTAACAGTCATTCTATGCTCTGAATGTGCCCAATCTTATATGCACTGAAAAGTTAAACAGTGACACTGTAGGCGTTTCCTTTTAGGGGAGGAAACTGTAGTATGGCAGAAGGAGAACTGGATTTAGTATCAGAGAACCTAGGTTCAAATCCTGTTTGCTCTTGTGTGATCCCGGGCAAATCATTGAAGCTTTATGGGCCAGCTCCAGGTCCTCACCCATAAACTAAGGAGGCTGGACTAGATGTCACTTAATGTCTTTTTAACTCAAAATCCATGATCCTATATGCCAAGAAAACCCTGAAATGTGGTCATGATGAGTCATACATGACTGAAAAACAACGGAGCAATATGCTATGATCTAGCAGAATTAATGTTGCAATGAATATTATTAGACCAGCCAACTCCTCTGTCAGCTAAAATTTGGTCCTACCACGTCCAGGAAAAGTCATGGAGCACACTGATGAAAAAAGTTTAAGAAACCATGTGATAGACCAATGAAAAGATAAATTAACATATAGACCTTTAGTATAATTGGAAATGTCCTGTTGGTGCTACACTTCCTTCATGAATCTTCCAAAGACAATGATAGTCCCATCAAATTAGTTTTCTATTTCCTTACTGATTTCTATTTTCCTTACTGAATGGTGTGACCTAGGAATCCAAAAGCTTTGAAAAGTTGATGCTTTTCCTACCTACATCCAGACAGAAAGTGATGGACCCAAGATGTCACATGAGACATTCATTTTTAGACATGGCCAACGTAAAAGATTGCTTTGCTTGACTATATTTTTGTTACAAGGATTATCTTTTTCTTTTTTTGTTACTGTTCAGATGTGGAGGGGAGAGTGATATGAGAGGGAAAAAGTAACTACTTATTAATTGAAAACCAGTAAAATTAAATGTTAAAAAAGAACATTTTATGCTTTGTGTTGACAGTTAAGATCTTTTATCTCTTCTTACCACTAACTCGTAGCTTCCCTCTCTTCTTTTAAAATGCAGATCCGACATCCTTTTCTGCACAAAGTCTTTCCTGATGCAGGTCCAGCAATTGCAAATGCCCTCCTTCCCAAACTGTTTAACTGCTTTGTATATGTATATATTCACATAGATTTTGATTAACTTCATTCTTTATTTTCAAAGAGGACTGATGACATCAAGATGCTGTAGTAAAATAGTGGATGATATATATATACATATATATATATATATATATATATATATATATATATATATATATATATGTATATATATGTGAGGACTTGTATGTGATCTGGATTTAAGTGAGGCAGATTTGTTCAAAGTCATCTCTTCCAGAGTGACCCAGGATGCACACCTTGATATATTTGACATCTGACCAAGCTCTAACTACTCTATAGCACCTGCTTCAGCTTCCTCCATGGTCAATGGAATAAATTATTCTCATCTGTCCATTCCACCAGGGGAAATATTCACATGCTTGAGGCAGAGATTGCCATAATTCACTGATGGTGTTGAGGCCTGTCAGTTACCCTCAACCTGATTTAATCTGTCTCCTGAGATGGTTTTACCAGGGTGTGTCTACTGCCTTGGTACAGCATCTTGGAACCATTGGTGAGAGCTGGGTGACAGGTGGACATCAAAGATAGATTCCAGTGTAGAAGATTAATTAATAAGGTCAAATCTATCAAGCTGGCTTCCACTGAATGGCCCAAGCCTCCATGACTCATTGTTTAGATATTCAAGGCTTAGAATGAGTGGAAATAGCAATTGTTTTCTGTAGGGGCCAAAAAACTTTGAGGGTCTTCCTTTCCTGAACTGATATCTTTGGAATGGTAAATTGGGCATCTTTTGTCTCAGTTCTTCCCTGGCTTAAGTCATTGAATGGATGTGGCTATAGGAAAAAAGACCTAGGAAAGATCTTAATTTATAAAGGCCAAGGAAAGATCTTAATTTAGAAAGGCCAAGATCACCTACTGCATTCTGAGCCATCCTCTAAACCTTTGTCTTGCTTCTGGACTATGTTGACTCTGGAGAAATCTCTGCTTCACTCAAATACAATTGCTGTGTACATCATATTTGTGATATCATTGGTCCTCTTTGAGAATGAAGGATAAACAAGCTATTAAAGGAATAATTCAATAAATATAGGTTAGACTATTAGACTTGTAAGCCATTCCAGCTCAAAGACCCTCTGAATTTGTGACATAATTAACCATTTGCTCCTTGAAATTCTGTGATGAGATGGAACTTCTAAATGGACAATTCATTGATTTATCTTTTCATTTTGAATCTCTGTATCTGTATTTATGAAAGGGAACTGCCCCCTTGTAATTTGTCAATGCATCCTTCAATTTTATCCCTTCCCATATTCATATAAAAGGGAGATAGATGAAGGAAAGAATTCATAGAGGAAAGAAAATGAAGAGGTATTCATTGGATTTAGGAAACAAATTTTAATAAAGAGAAAAAGGGGGAGTTTGTGGGGAAAAAAGGAAGTTCTGTTTCCACAGAGTCCTGTGACTTAGCATGGTCAGGTTAGAGGTCAGAAACTAATATGTAGGCTCAATGAGCTGTGCGAGGAAAAGCCTATCAGAGAGGAGAACATAAAGTCACATGGCCAAGGGACAGTGTCATGGGAGATCTAAAGTTTGGAAAACAGTATAGGAAGCCCCATCTTTCTGAACATGTTGCGGCAGTCCTCCTGGGGAGGCTACCCATCCATGGATGTAAAGATTAATAAAGTCTTTCCTGATTTCACAACAGATATTGTTCTTTGTTTAAGGTGAGCATGTTTCTCACAGTTGGGGGCTTGTTAGACAGGCTCATTTTCCTAACATTTAATAAACTTTGTTTTACTTTGGCTGGAAAAAAAAGAAGAAATTCTCTCTGCCCTTGGCTTCTACGATACTTCATATTTCTGGTTCTCCTACTTGTCACTGCATTTGAGAAATTGCAATTGTGATTTCTCTTTACCTCTAATAACTCCTAATCCTGCTCCCATATAGTTTTCATTTAAGATCCTGCTCTCCACCATCTCTTGACTCAACATTCTTCCTTAGAGAATAACTTTTCTCTTAAGATTTCAGTTGTCATCTTTGTGTTGATGGCTCTCAAGTAGAGTACAGTGATATGGAGAACTGAATCTGAAGTTCAAGGACCAAGATTTGAATTTCTGTTTTTTTACTTGCTACCTGGAGTTAAGTCATTTCACTTTTTCAGGTCTGTATGGGGTTAGAAGAAATGGTATCTAAAGTTCTTTCCACCATAAAATCTATGATTCACAATATGCTACAGTCTACATCTCCCCACCATACATTTTTCCATTGCCCTTAGGGTCACTTGAATTTTGATTTTTCAGAGGTTGATATTTTCTACAATTTGAAGCCATCTTACATTATTGGAAGAATTCTGATATTAAAAAGAGAAAAAACTGGGGTCATTAAAAACCACTGCAATATTTCCCCAATGCAATCCAGCCTGCTCTCTCTTCTGCTTAGTTCAGCTCATTGTCCATCATTCGATGCAATCTAAGAGATATAATAGATCTAATTAGTCTAATTAATAGTACTAATAGATAATAACAGATAATATAATAGTACTAGTAGATCAGCTATGTAGTTTGTCCATACATTTGCATGTCATAAATTAGACTAGTAGCCTCCAACCTTTTTTTGATTGTTCATCCCATCACATTTTTTGAGTAATATATCTTTAGCATATGTATTGTGTTCACCCTTCATTTTTGAGGAGGACCAAAGCAACATATGTATACTTATTTATGAATTAGGAGTCTGACTAAGAAAGGGAAGAGAGAACTTGAGGAAATGGCAGGGTCTAGTGAATGTTGTTTTGTTTTGTTTTGTTTTGTTTAATATAGAAGAGAGTTGTGATGAAATATGAGAAGACCATTATCTCAAGTACCACTTAAAGGCACTTTAGGAGACAATGAGATTAAGTAGGCTGGTCAAAGAAATACTGAAACTAAATTCAGCGCTCCAGTGAACAATGGAAAAGATAACTCTCCTGGGGGCATCCTCCTTAAGTAGAGGGTAAGTGAGGGGGCATCCCCTCTTACTCAGATATTTCCCCTACTGGAACTCTTCCGTATGGAAAGGCATACCCCTTAAGCTGGGGTCTTCCTTTAGCTTCATTTCCAAACAGGGACAAAGGAGCCTGGTTGGTGTGTTGTATTAACCCCCCAAAATGCCTTTACTGATTTGAAAATAGCCTGGGCAAATTCTTTCCAGACAACCTTGCACCCAAACATTTTGGGGTGCCCCTGAACCTCGTCACTTCATTATGTTTGAAGGCAGTAAGGAAGGAAATAAGAGTAAAAGGTTGAAGATTCTAGTGAAAGGGGCTGATTCAGGATGCAGTCTGAAGGAGAAGAATCCAAGGCACATTCAAAGGGTTAACTTTGGCAGAAAAGTCCCCCCTGTCAGAAACTAGAGGAAATAAGGAGAGGGAGGCATTTTGAGATGCAAAGATAACACGTAACTGAACATCAATGGAGGAAGTTACACAACTATTTTGTCCATCCAGTACAAATTTATGTTACATAATTTTAACTGGGACCTATTTGCTATATTTTTACTCTTGTCCTGACTGACTACCATATACTCCATACCTCATAGCAATTATTACAAATTATGTTATCTCCTCAAGTATATACAGTCCTACCTACTGCTTCCCTTTCACCAGAAGACTTTACCACATACTTTACTAAGTAATTGAGGCCACTAATTGCTCAGGTGTAAGCTGACCCAATAAAATTAAAATGAAATTCTATCTAAATTAATCTACTTATTCAGTGCCATACCAATCTAACTAACAAAATTATTTTATAAAGCTAGAAAAAATCATAACAAAATTCATCCGGAAAAACAAAAGGTCAAGAATAGCACAAGAATTAATGAAAACAAATGTAAAGGAAGGTGACCTAGCCATACCTGATCTCAAACAGTATTGTAAAGTGGTAATCATCAACACTATCTGGTACTGCCTGAAAAATAGAGTTGTGGATCAGTGGAAAAGATGAGAAATGTAAGACACAGCAGTATGGAAAATAGTATGGCAGAAACGAAGTATAGACCAAGATAAGGTCAAATTGGGTACATGATTTAAGTCTAAAGAGTGAAATTTAAGAAAGCAAGGAAGCTTACCTTTCAGATCTAAAGAAAAGGGAATAATTTATGACTGAACAAGAGACAGAGAGCATTACTAGATGTAAAATGTATAATTTTTTACCATATTCAATTTAAAAATTTTTGCATAAACAAAACCAATGTAAACAAGATTAGAAAGCTGAGAAACCATTTTCACAGCAAGTGTCTCTGATTAAAGGCTTCGTTTCTCAAATATATAGAGAACAGATTCAAAATTTATAAGAATACAAGTCATTCCCCAATTGATAAATATTGATAAACTATTTTTAATGGGTTTTTCTCCCCTTTGGGTCTATGTCTTTTTTTACAAGATGACCATGTTATGATAATACCATGATAATATGTTTTGCATGATTGAACCTACATACTACATACCAAATTGCTTACCATCTCAGGGAGAAGGGAGATAAGGGAAGGAGAGAGAAAATTTGGAACTCCAATTTTTTTTTTAAATCAAGGTTCAAAATTGTTTCTACAAGTAATTTGGGAAAAAAATAAAATATCATTTAAACAAGAATTGAAGCCACCTATCTATCATGAGCTCCCTTCCATATCTACACTTCCAATTTTCTCTACCTCATCCCATTTGCTGTAGTCTCAGGGTATGAGATGGACCTTTTCCTTATAAATGACAATCCTTCTATTTATGCCCTTGATCCCATCCTGCTTCTCCAGATTAATTATATCTTCTCTCCCATGAATTTTCAATCTTTCCTTCCCCAGTGGCTTCCTCTCCTTTGCTGATGAATACATCTTCAGATCTCCCAATCATTAAAATCCCTTCACTTGATCATATAATCCCATATACGTCTTCCTTTTCACAGGCAAATTAACCTACACTCATTACAACCACTTAGTCAATAAGCTTATTAAGTGTTCCCTATGTGTCAGGCACTATGCTAAGTCCTGGGGAGAAGCAAAGCAAAAAAACAAAAATGAAAAAACCAGAACAGCCACTGTCCTTGAGAAATTCACATTCCAATGGAGAGGACAACATGAAAACAAGCATGTACAAATAAGACACGTGCAGAGTAAATAAGCAGTAATCTCAGAAGGAAGGCACTAGTACTAAAGAGGCACCAGGAAAGTCTTTTTATATAAGCTGGGTTTTTATCTGAGACTTGAAGGAAGGAAGCCAGGAGGCACTGATGAGTAGGGAAAGCACTCCAGACATGGGGATGGTCAGTGAAAATGCTTGGAGACAGAGGATGGACTGTTTTGTTCAAGGTATATCAAAGAGATCAATGTCACCATACTGCAGAAAATGTGGAAGAGGGTAAGGTGTAAGAATGCTGGAAAGGTAAGGAGGATCTAAATTATTGTGGGCTTTAAAAGATAAAGAATAATTTGTTTGATCCTGGAGGTGATAGGAAACCAATAGATTTTATTGAGTGGGTCAGGGAAGGGATGTACTGGTGAGAGAAACCTAGGTCACTTTGGTAGCTGAGTGAAGAATGGACTAGAGAGGGGAGACATATGAGGCAGGGAACCTAACCAGAAGACTACAGCAATAGTCCAAGCATGATATGATGAGAAGCTGCACCAGGGTTACAGCGGCAGAAAAAAACTGGGTGGGGGAAGGAGGGGAGGGAAGACTATGAGAAATGTTGAAAAGTCAACTCAATCAGACTTAACAGATTGGATATAGAAAGCAAAAGAGAATGAAGAGTCAGAACTGACACTTAGCTGTCAAGCCTAGATGACTGGGAGGTTAGTGGTACCCTAAATAGTAAAAATATACTGTGTATCTTTCTTTCTTTTCTTTCTTTGCTTGTTTCTTTCTTTTCTCAAAGACCAAACTTTAAATTCATTTCACTCTGGAGCTCATAGATTGGACCACCATAGGTCCTTGCCCAAGCATTTCTAAATGGCTGTATTTTGGGCCCTCCTGGCTCAGAGTGAATGTCAATAATAACTATTTCACTTTTTACCAGCAACCCCTGAGGTTCTTCCCCTCACAGTTTGATTTTTTTTTAATTAAAGGGGTCATCTTTTGAGTAACTACTTAAAGAAGCCTATTCATTGAACGTGTATCTCACTCAAAGTGAGAATCTGATAAGATCCTAGCCTAAAATGGCTAGGGTCTCACATTGCATCCTGGGCCATCTCCAGCCATCCTGATGAATATCATGTCACTGGACCAAGACGGCTCAGGAGGAGAAAGTGAGGTTGGTGACCTTGCACAGATCTCCCACCCTCAAATCAAAGTCAACTGCAAGTCATGTCATCATCTTGATGTCATGGTCCTCTTTAAGAACAAAGGACAAATATAACAACAACAAATAATAATGGGGAAGTTAGGAAGAAAGGAGAATTTTTGAGAGAAAAGATAATTAATTCAGTTTTGTACATGTTGAATTTAAGATGTCTACAGAGCATCCGTTTGAAGATATCAAGTAGCTAACGGAGATGTGAAATTGCAGATTAGGAGGAAGGTTAGGCCTGGATAAGTAGATCTGAGGAGGAAGTGAGAATTGGAGGGATTCAATAGCACAGGGAGAATGTAGAACAGAGTGAGAGGTTGTAAGTCAGAGAGAAAGATGGAATGATAAGAGATTATGATCAGATAAAGAAATTCAGAAGTTCATGAACATGGAAGTGGAACACTTGTAGGTGACAGCAAGATCCAGAGAACCATACCTGCGTAGCTGAAGTGGGGTGAAGGAGTAGATCTGAGAAATGAGTAAACTGAGGAACTGGCATTTAGAGTGTTTGGGGAAGTATGTTAAAGTCATATCCAGCCCTAATCTTTTACTTAAACTCCTATACAATTTTACCAACTGCCTATATGAAACTAGATAATCCATTGGTATATCAAACTCAATGTGTCCAAAACAGAAATCCTCCTTTTCTTTTGAGGGCAGCACCATTCTGGTCACCCAGGCTCACAATTATCCTATGATACAATGATCATATCCAGTCAACTGCCGTGGAAATCCTGGTAATATAGGGAAAAGAGCATTGACTCTTAATTCATTACTTATATGACCTTGGACTGCTTTGTCCTCATCTGTAAAAAGAGAAGATTGAACTAAATGGAATCTCTTAAATCACTATTTCTTTTCAGAATACTCCATGAAAATTAACTTCTTAATTTACAGAAAATACAATTCTACTGTGAGATTCCTCAGATGCCCTTGGAGCTTGAAAACACTGTATGAAAGAGATTCCTGAAAGATTCAGACTATACCTTGCTCTGATCGCCGTAATCCAAGTCCCAGGCCCAGGCCAAGTGACACAACCACCAACAAAACACAAAGAACCTGTTGCAGGAAAAAAGCAAATTTTAAAAAGGAATAAATCAAAGATTTTAGTCTATGCATCAGCCTTCTCAAATCAGTATGATTGACTGAATATCTACAACATACTAGTTAATCGTTGCAGTATTTCTGTTTTTGTTGAGTCATTTCAGTTCTGTTCAACTCTTTGTACTCCTATTTGGGGTTTTCTTGACAAAGATTCTGGGGCAGTTTGCCATTTCCTTCTTCTGTCATTTTACAGATGAGGAAACTGAAAGAAACAGTTAAAGATTTTCCCAGGGTTGCATAGCCAGAAGTGTCTAAGGCCAAATTTGAACTCAGAAAGATGAGTCTTCCTGATTTCAGGCCTGGCACTCAATCCATTGTGCCACCTCGCTGCCCTACCCCAGTTTATAATTTGATTAATTCATAAGTTAACAAATATTCATTTTATGTACTTTTATCTTCCTCATACTACTGACAGCAATATGGCATAACAGAAAGGGGAATCACAGGATACATATATCTGGACCCTGGTTTACCTTATCTGTCAAATGAGGGAGTGAGACTAGATGAAATCTGAGGTCTCTTCCCACTTTTAATTTGTGATCCTATCTGTGAAAAATAGCTTCTTTGTGCAATGTACAAATACTCTAAACAAATAGATCCAAGTTGTAATTCATTACAACAAAACCAAGGGGAGCTATGACAAAGCTGCTTACTTTACCTAGTAGTCATGGATCCCCTCATATAGTGGGTGCTTAATACATTTAGTTTCGAAAACATAAGGATAGTTCATTGTTGGGTAATTAAATTTGTACTTCCAATATCATCAGCCTGGCTCATTAGTTATTATAAGACTGACCCAACATTGAGCCTAAGGAAGATAAATGACTTTATTCAAAACAATGTTTGACTAGAGGCATTAAGATATAGTGCTATTAAGGAGATACCCTGGTAGGATTGAAAAATGAAACTGCTCAATTCCTTTCGCCTTCTGGTGTGTTCTCTGTTGTATGAAAGAGGTTATTTGTCAATCAATTAAAAAGAAATCTTCTCTGACTCCCATCTGCTCACCAGAGCAGATAAATTAAGATAAATTAAGGACTATCTGACTTACAATTAATTCACCAACAAGATCTGGTTTATTGCTCATATTCAAAGTAATCATTCTGGCTAATTCAGTAGCCTTCCAAAAATAACCTCTTCATATCAAAGCAGCTGACAAAGGTCTCTCTTTTCCTGGACTTAATGGCATCATAAAAACATAGCATAGAGATAATTTATCTCTTCTCTGTACTCTACCCAATCCAACACATCTAATAATTAAAGAATGAGAGAGATTGAGAGATATCTTTAATCATAAAGGCCAAATATAGAATAATACAAATATGCCATTTACACGAACAGGAAGAACCTGTTTCCATTGTCCATTGTCAAAAGAAGAGGAAGTTATAAAGCCCACCTTCTTAAAAGAAAACATAGTTATCCCCAAGGTTTATTCAGAGACTCTATTCATCTTAAAGTTTGATGTAAAAAGTACGAGAAAACTTAATATACAATTGAAAGAGGGAAACAAAAATGTTATTTAAGGTACACATGACAATTCAAGTATTTTAATGGGAATAGAAACTGCATGATGTAATGAATAGAGCACTGGTCTTGGGGTCAGGAAGACCTAGGCTCAAAAGCTTCTTCAAATACATGTAATCTGTATGACCCAGGCAAGTCACTAACTACTATGTGCTTCAGACAACTCCTTTGGACATACCTACTAATTCATAGACAGGTTGCAATCTATTTTGTCAAAGGAAGTTTTCTGGGAGGTCCCCACTTGGATCCTAGAAATACCAGATCTTTCCTGTTTTGGTAAAGTTTTGTCATTTGAAAGTGAAAATGCCTCAAATTTATAATATGTTAAATTTTAAAATAAGGTGAAATATCAACAAGCAATCTACATCTTATATGATGACACTGAACCACTTGAACACAATAACTTCCTTACATTCATTGCTAGACTGATTGATATATTTTTCTATTTTAGTTGGTAAATTTTAAAAATAATACTGAAATGACAAGTCTGTACTGTAGAGGTTTGATCAAGGGATATGATCAACTTGATGAGTTAATAGAGAGGAGAGATTTTGATCAGAATTTTTTTATTATATCTTCCTATAGAGAATAGGGACATATTCTTGGTATGTCCCTTGGTTTCAGTGACTTCAGATGAATTATTGTGAGAGTTCAAACAAAGATTTAACAGCCATGGAAGCTTATCCATTGGGTCAGGGAACTATTCTGAACCAATCATAAAAATCTGCAATCTTAAAAAAAATTGACATTTGTATAGCAACTTAAAGTGCTTTGTAAACATTATTTCATCTGAGCTTTGCAAAAAAACTACTGAGAGACAGGTACTACAAATTTTATTATTCTTCTTTTACAGATAAGATAACTGAGGCACAGACAGATCAAAGGACAAGCCCATGCTGTTAAACCCAAATGTCAGAGGTAGGTTCTGAATCTAGACTTTATCTTTTGTCCAAATATCTTAATCCTTTCCTTTCACTTAAGCAGTTGCAAGAACTCCTGTATCTACTACCATTAAAAGAAATTATGTGTTTAATTTCCTTCCTATATTCAATTAATTCCATACCAGGAGTAGTTAGTGAATCTTTAATCATTACAGTCAATATATATTTATAAGGCAGGTATGTGGCACAATGGAAAGAATACCAGGCCTGTAGTCAGGAAGATGAGTCTCTCTGAGTTCAAATCTGGCCTCAGACAGGCCGGGTGACCCTGGGCAAGTCACTTAACCCTGTTTGCCTCAGTTCCTCATCTGAAAAATGAGCTGGAGAAAACCACTACCATCTCTGCCAAGAAAACCTCAAATGGGGTCACAAAAGGTCAAACAATACTAAAAATACGACTAAACAACAACAATACATATGATTGTCCATGTAAAATATCTGAAAGGAGATTTAAGCTTAAAGACAGAAAGGTAGAAATATAGATTTCATATTATGACAGACATACAAAATTTGACATTAAAAAGCAATCTTTCACAACCAGAAAATTAGTAGATAACAAAAGATGAAAATAGACATTGTGGAAGGATTATGGAAAGACAAGAATAGTGTATTGTTGACAGAACTGTGAATTGGTATAATTGCTCTAAAAAGCAATTTGAAATTATGCAAAGAAAGTCACCCAAAATGGCTTTACCCTTTGACCCAGAAATGGTACTGCTAGGTATGTACCCCAAAATGATCAGTGCTGAAAAGTCCCATATAGACCAAACTATTTTAGCAGTACTTTCTGCTGAAAGTACCAGGAAAAAAAGAGTAGATACTCATTGATAGGGGAATATCTCAACCAACTGTGACACATTAATGTAATAGAACATTACTATACCATAAGAAACAATGAACATGATATATACAGAGAAGCATGAAAAGACATATATATTGATGGAAAATAAAGATAACAGAACCAGGAAAATAATATACACAATAAATATGACAATGTAGATAATAAAAGAAGCAACAGCCAAAAACACAAAATTGCACACTGAAACATTGAAGAGCAATCTTGGACCCAAAACAAATATTAAAACAAAATATTAATATTGTATATTAGGAGAACCTGGGGTTTTTAAGAACCTAAGAAGGTTGATGTTAAGAGAGAAGGCTGGGTTTTCAATAATAAGCAGTTTGAACCAAGATAGACAAATAATATCTTTCTGAGAATTTTCTGAGAATTGCTTGCTCAATGAACCAAGATAGATAAATAATATCTTTCTGAGAATTGCTTGCTCACTAAACCTTAACCTTAATGATCATAAATATAAGAAATACCCACCAATTTACACCAAAGAGTGGACCCTATGGTCACAGTATGAAGAAATGGCTTTGATAGGATAGTAGCACAATGATTAAAAGAAGGGGAGATGGGTTGGGGTTGGGAGAGATGCTTTAAAAGCTCTCAGCCAAGGGATTTTTCTGCCTTTAGACAATGCGTATCCTAAGGAAAAGGTCAGGAGTGAGTCATGGATAAAAAAGAGACATCTTATATGCTCTATTGGATGTATATTTATGTTTGTAAAGCCACCTGATAAGTACAAGTGAGCTAGGCTTAGACTGAGCAGGATCCACTCCTTAGATGAGCTACATACTAAGTAATTTAGTAGTTAGTGGTAAGTAAAGCCATGCAAAATGCATGATTTCTATACGGGTTCTTAATCTTTTTTGGGTGTGTATCATAGACCCTTTCAACATTCTGCTGAAGCCCATGGATCTTTTCTCCAGACAATTTTAAAAATTCATTCAATAAAATATATAGGATTACAAAGGAATTCAATTATATCGAAATACAGTTATCAAAACAAACAAGTATATAAACCCCTTAGAAAGTCACCTGGAGAGAGCTGCTTGGAGCATTGAGGGGATGTAACTTGCCCATGTCATAGACAAGTCTTAACTTCAAAACTTCTTAACAACATTAAAACCTGCCTGCCCTCTATCCAACACTGCCTCCCAAGTAGGACATTAAAAGAATTTTTAAAATACTATGCCAGACACACCTAATATCTTTCAAGGAAGTTAAAAAATAAAGGACAAAGAAACTATGCAGTATTGTCTCATTCAGTTATAGGATTTCTAGGAACTAAGAACTTTAGTCAATTCAGCATATACTCACCTTGACCTCTGGTTTCTCCCAGAAAAGGATCAGATACAAGGAAGAGCAGAGAAATGGGAAGAACTCTGGACTGGAGTTCTAAGGGAGATAATTTTGAGTTTCTGTTCTATCACTATACAGTTGTATGATCCAGAGCTTAGCACAGTGCCTGACAGAGAGCAGCACTTAATAAATGTTCATTAAATGAATGAATTTGAACAAGTCACTTAACCTCTATGGTTCTCTGTTTCTTCACTTGTAAGGTGAGAGAATTATCATAAATGATCTCTAATATAATATTACATAATCTAATACTGCTTTCTTTTGCTTAACTATACTGATTGGTTACAAAAGATATGTAGGTGACTGGGGGAAATCAATGGATAGTGAAAGTGATACTAAAAAAAGAAAGATCATTGGTGAAGCATTAAAAAATACACAGAAGAGGGAAGAAGGAAGAGACACAAAAGCAGGACAGTTTTATTACTATATATTAAGTTTAATATGTATAAAAAAGGCATATAACGGAAGTTGACTGTGTCTTTTCTGTTTTTGTTTATTGAAATGTTAATATTTGTTATGGTTATAATAAAAAATACTTTAAAAAATTAATTCTATGACCTAATCCCAAAGATGTAGGCGATCTCAAGAAGAAAGATTTATCCCAATCTGGCCTTGATGTATATTCTGATTGGCTCCCTGGAAATCTACAGCCACCTAGAATACTAGGTTTTCTTGGAACCATTACAAAATTGGGTGGAGGATGATAAAGAAAAGGAGGAAGGAGAAGAGAGAAGAGTAGGAGATAACTCACATGTATCAAGATTAATAGAAAAGTGTGATAATATTATGGGATTTGGAACTAGAGAACAGACGTGGGTTCAGATCCAACTGGATTGATCCACTGGCTGCGATCTTAGGAAAATCATTTAATCTCTCTGAGTCTCAGTTTTCTGATCTACAAAATGAGGGGTTTGGGTTAAAGGAACCCTGGGTTCCCTTCTAGCTGTAAATCTGTGATCTAATTGTATGATCAAAGTGCTTTACATAAAAAGGTAGCAGTATGGTATAGTATATAGAACACTGGACTTCACTGGACTTTAAGTATAAAAGACCTGAGTTCAAATCTTGCTTCAGACATTTACTAACTGTGTGACCCTGGGCAAGTCACTTAACCTTTCTATGTCTCACATACACATCTTATCTACAAAATGAAAATTTTGGACTCTAAGACTCCTTTTAACTCTAAATCTATAATCCTATGATCCCATTTGAACTGCTGATACATTCATGGGATTTCTAATTCTCTACACTAAGTGCAGATTCCAAATGGGTTCATTAGGACAGAACACTATTATGTCAGGGACTTGTTAGAGGGGATGACTGTAGAATTGGTCAACATTTTCATGAGGAACAAACACTCAGGAATTTGCAGCAGATTTCTGAGGGACTTTAACCATACTCTGCGTTTATTTTTCTGCCCAGGAGGAAATTACAGTGAAAGTGATAGTTAGCTGAGTATCTTCAGGAGATATTGAAACAGAATATTCTATAACATTAATATAGCTTTTAATAGACATCAAAATAGAACATAGGAGTAAAAATAGTGAGACCACATACTGAATAAGAATCCAGAGTTTCCATCATTTGAGGCTTATACATTTAATAATCTGGTAAAGGGAAATGGAAAAGTTTCAGAGGAAAATAATAAATAGAATGAAGAGGGCTGCTTTCAACAATTTCAGAAAAAGCTGTTAGGCAGAAGAAAATGACATTTTTCATCTTCTTTGAGAATGAAATATTTGGGTGTGCTTGTCTCCCTGCTGTCTATTATTAGACCCCATCTTAGGAAAAAAAAGAGAAGCAATGATAGGTCCCTTAGGTGACAGAGCTGCTGCCAAATTTTCAGGTGAGACAAAGGAGAATTTGGGAACAAGCCCTAAGAGATTGGACTTAGCTGGACAGCAATAAATTTTACTCTACTGGGAGGATAAGGGAAGGGAGTGGGATATAGTCAGGGAAATATAGTAGAATTCCCATGTTTCAAAAAGGTGAGATCAAGAGAGGGATTGCTCATCCACTGATTAGGAATTGACCTAATCTAATATGACTAAAATTTTTCCTACATAGATGACATATATAATAATAATTTTAAATGGAGTCTTATGGGTCTTGCTTGCCATAGATTCTGCAGAAAGGCTGGAAGAGGTGTTTACTTCTAAGGGAAAAGTCTCCAAAGCAGACTTTTAAACACTTTGACTCCCAAATTCCAATGAATGAATCATCAAGATTTTGCATCACGATTTATATTCTGAACTCTACAGCAAGAATTCTGAGTTCCTTGGTTAATTATAAAATAAGCAAATCTGTAGTGCTTTTCAGTTTATTCTTTGAAACATCCCTGGCATTTGAAGATCGGATCAAGTATGTTCTTTGCCAATGCATCTAGGTTAAAGAAACACTCTCTTCCAGCTTTCTGGAATCTCTGTCTAGATATAGTTACACTGGAATCAGTTCCTAACCTACCTTTTTGAAACCTATTTGTAAAATGTTGCTAAAAGAACTAACATATATTTCAGTTGTTGCAAAGAAGAATACTGAGGCATTTTTCAGATAAGTAAATGACAAATAATGGCAGAGAAAAAAGCAATATGAAATCCTGAAAAGTAAGTTGAGCCCTGAGTAAAGGAGAAACTGATAATTGTCCTGGAGATGAGAGATATAATAAAGCATAGCTCTTCCTTGACAACAGAGTGAGAGGGAACTACTTCTATAGAATGTGCTATAAATTGTTAAGTGAAGCTATTGTATTAGATCATAAATCTAGAGCTAGAAGAAGATACGTGAGAGACTTCCTAGTTCAATTCCCCTCATTTTACAGATGACAGAACTGAGGCTCAGAGAAGTTAATTGATTCACCCAAGGTCTCAGACATAGGAAGTATCTGGAGAGATTTGAACCCAGAACCTCTGATGCCAGAGTCGGTGCTCTTTCCAAGGTACCAGATTAATATTTTGCCTAATTGTTCTTTATTTGGGGAAGAAAGAAGCCCAGAGGATTTGGCCACAAGGTAGGATTCAATCCAGAACATGAATTGAATCTAATTGAGTCTGAATAAGAAATGACTGCAGTGCAAAGGTATAAACATTTTTAAAAGTTCAAATAAAGTGAACAAATATGCTAATAACCATAACAAATCACATACATGCCATTCATCATCACAGCAAAGAATCAATATAAAATCCTGAAGCTGTTGGTGCTACTTACCCCAGAAAGTATTTTATATCTCTTAAGAGAGCTTCTTTTCACAAGGTCTTCATTTTCTAAACTCATTGTTGATTCCCCCATTCTTCTGCTTTGTTTTGAGAGTAGTCAGTAGCTGTGACTCTTTCCCTCTGTTGACTAATAAGGCAGATCAAGGGCATCAGCTTGCGAAGATCTGTGAAGGACGGAGGCTCTACAGTGATTGGGCAATCTAAAAGTTTTTTTAAAAAAGCAATTACACATGACTGTAAAAAAGATAAAAGTCCAGTTTTAATGTACTGTAGATAGCCACGCCGTGTGTATAGTAACCAGATGTAACTATATTCTGTTCTACATGTGCTGTTCTCTTAAGAATGAAATAGCTTAAATTATACCTGCTTCAGCATTTTCTATTCTCCTACAAACCTAAAATGCAGCAAAAACAATGATGATAATTACCTTCATTTCCTTCAAATCAGCAACAGTCCTGGGGTAGAAGTAATCTACTAAAGTCAATTTGCTTGTGAAGAAAAATATTGTCTCTTAAATGAAGAAAATGATTAAATTTAGGAAGTATGCATTGCTCTGGAAACTTCAAAAGGTCTTCTAGTCTAGGCTCCTATTCAATCACAAACGAGTCTAACGTGAGAATTAATTGTCTCATATAACACCCAATCAGGAAGTCTTCAAATTTCAATCTAAATCCCTAAGGCTATTACAAACATTCACTCCTTTAAGAATATGCACATTAAAAACTGTTTTCCTTTATGACTTGTGACTTTTATTCCTATCCTTTGTTACCCATTTCCCCTAGGAATGCCAATTCCCCAGGATATTATTTACTGCCCTTATTTCTCATCCAGATCATTCCATCTCCAGCATCCTTTCCTTGTCCTTTACACAGGCTGTGCCTCTTTTCTCAAATTCACCCCCTCTTTAACTTTTCCTTCTCTGACAATCCCTAGTTTCTTTCCAAGTTCAGTTCAAATGCCACCTTCTACCAGAAGTCTCTTTTCAGTTCTCCAAATGTTGATGCCTAACCCCACCTAGAATCCTATTTAACAGCATGGGGAAAGCTTTGGACTAAGATAAGGACACCTGGCTATGAAGGTTCCAGGAAACCTGTTCTGTAGGGTGGAGCCAGGTTGAGACAATACTTTGTCCCTCAGACCTCTTTCTCTTTTTTCTTATATTTTTTTTTCTCCTACACAGGTGATTAAAAGAAACTTGGAATTTTCCAACTTTGCTTCCTTCCAAATCCTAAACTATTTGATAACTATCAAGCAGATAATCTTTCCTGGGTTTAGATGACCTAGTCTATAGAAATAAAGATTTGAGAAATGTTCCAAACAGCCACCCTAAACTAAAAGGAAATTTTTTTGATCCTCTTACCAGGAAGATTAATAGAGAGAAAAGACTGAGGTCTGAACAATACTTGCTAGCAGAAATCACTTTGCTTTTTGTTCTAAAGAGCTTGGTGAGGGGCAGAACCAAGGTGGCAGAGTAGAAAGATGCACATACACTAGCTCTTCCCCCACAGCCCATAAAATGCCTGTAAAAAATGACTCTCAACAAATTCTAGAGCAGCAGAGTCCATAGATCGATGGAGTGAAAGAGATTTCCAGCCCAAGGTAACCTAAAAGACCAACAGGAAAGGTCTATCACACAGAATGCAGCCCAGCCTTGGCCATGCAGCACTGGGAGGAACAGGACCAAAACAGATCTCGGGGTGGAATTCTCAGCAGCAGCTGCAGTTCTCAGATCCCTTAACACAAATGTCAAAGGCAGCTTCAAAGGTCAGTGAGAAAGCTTTTTCACTTTGGTGACAGGGAGCAGGGTCCTTCCCTAGCCCCTTCCCTAGGCCGTGGCAGAGGTAGCAGCAGCAGCAGGGGTAGCAGCAGCATTCATTTGTGGAACCCTTGACTTAAAGCCCCTGGGGGAATTGAATAGCTGATTTGAATTCCAGCCCTGAGTGGCAGACCTGCCCTCTGCCTAAAGCCCCTGGGGGAATTGAGCCAGTGATCTGAATCTCAGCTATGAGCCCTGCCTGGGAGTGAGGAGGAGTGCTGGCATGGCTGGAAGAACTGGAGGTGGTTGTAGAGAGGGAATTCTACTATTTGCAGATTCTGGACAGAAAAGTTTTTGGTTGCTCCCAGACCAGTGTGCAGACCAGGAGAGGAGTAAACTCTTCTCCCTTAATTATGCCACCTTGGAGGAACTAAGAACTTACAGGTTCCCAAAGTATGCCTTACTCTTGAAAAAGGACTCCAAAGTTAAGTAACTGGCTGGGAAAATGCCGAAAAGAGGGGAAAAAAAACTAAGACTATAGAAGGTTACTTTCTTGGTGAACAGGTATTTTCTCCCATCCTTTCAGATGAGGAAGAATACTGCACACCCATACCATCAGAGGAAGTCAAGGTTTCCAAAACCTCCAAAATAAATATGCAGTGGTCTTAGGCCATGGAAGAGCTCAAAAAGGATTTTGAAAATCAAGTAAGAGAGGTGAAGGAAAAATTGAGGAAAGAAATGAGAGCAGTGCAAGAAAATCATGAAAAGCAAGTCAACAGCTTGCTAAAGAAGACCCAAAAACAGCTAAAGAAAATAACACCTTTAAAATAGGCTAACTCAATTGGCAAAAGAGGTCCAAAAGGCCAATGAGGAGAAGAATGCTTTCAAAAGCAGAATTAGCCAAATGGAAAAGGAGGCTCAAAAGCTCACAGAAGAAAACAGTTCTTTTAAAATGAGAATGGAGCAGATGGAAGTTAATGACTTTATGAGAAGCCAAGAAATTACAAAACAAAACCACATGAATGAAAAAATGGAAGATAATGTGAAATATCTCATTGGAAAAATAACTGACCTGGAACATAGAACCAGGAGAGACAATATAAAAATTATGGGACTACCTGAAAGCCATGATCAAAAGAAAAGCCTAGACATCATCTTTCATGACATTATCAAGGAAAACTGCCCTGATATTCCAGAACCAGAGGGCAAAATAAATATTGAAAGAATCCATCAATCACCTCCTGAAAGAGACCCAAAAAGAGAAAATCCTAACGAGCTTGGAATAATGCTCATAACAACTTATTCTCATTTTACAGATGAAGAGATTGAGTCTGGGAGGGGCTAACTTCTTCAGGGTCACACAACAGGATCCTGGACTTGTTCTTAGGAGGACTGCCCCCTGGGAGTTTTAGAAGGTGCCTCTGGAGGGCTACAATATCTATACTTAGGTGTGTATCTACTGTTTTCCCTGACAGAATGTATGTGCCTTGAGGATGTCCAGGAATTCCTCATCCTGAGGTCCTAAGATCCTCCTAAGACAATAATTCTTCCCCCCTTGACCACTTTGACTGGAGGCCAATAAATCTGGAGACAAAGTTAAAAAATAGTACCTGAGGATGAGCTTACACAATTATGTAGGTTTTTAAAAAAAGTCTTAGGGGCAACATTACAGACTGTGGAAAGATGCTTAGTCACTTTCCTTTTGGGTAGGTAGAGTAATAAGGACAGGTTATCAGGTAATTTGGGGGCAAATTTGAGGGAGGCCTTCCTTCAAGGGAGAATTAGTGGGCTAATCCTATTGTTGAATAAAATACAGCTTGCTATCACTCACAAATACACCAAGTTTGTGTTGAAAAATAGTAAAATCCCCTCATCTGATCATAATTTATTGACTTTTTAAATTTCCCACTGGCTTCCCAAACCAGATCCTGCTCTTTGTCCAACCTCCAATCCCTCATCTCCTCAGTTTATCCCTGCACTATCCACTTCTCTTTTCTTCATCTTAACCCTTTGGTGAACCAGTTCAGTTTTACACTATCTTGAGTCCCTGGGCCCCCTTATCAAACTGCCAATTGTGCTCTGCCAAGCCTCAGTCTTAGATGAGTCCCACCATCCTCTGCCTTGAACAAAGGCAACCATGCTGACTGAACACAGGCAAAGAAAATCACATAAGCAGTCTGACTGGATCCACTACAAATTTATATTAATCAACCTCAACCCAACTCTCACTGCTGCTGGGCAATCCTATACCTCCTTTTATCAATTCACTATCCCACTCTCCAGGAGCCATCTTCAGTTGTCCTGATTTATTTCTTACTATTGGATCCAGAGAAAGTAAGGCTGGTGCTTTTGCACAGCCCTCCCTCACTTAAATCCAATTCACTCACAAGGCATGGCATCACCTTCTTGGTGTCAAGATCCTCTTTGAGAATGAAGGACAAGCAATAGCAATCCCACTTTCCATAACAACTCTTCTAAATCTTTTCATTCTTCCTCAAACCATCCATGGCTCCTTCTTCTTCTACCTCTCAGCTAAATATCTTCATATTTTACAGAAAAAAGTGAGGCCATTCACCATGAACTCCCTTTCTCCCCTCCTCTTCATTTCATATCACTCAGGTACCTTCTGGCAGTTATCTTTCCACCATTTTACATGAAGAAGTCAGCCTACTCAAGCAATGTAATTCCATCTCATTTCCTCCAACAGATTGCACCTGACATTATCTCCATTCTTTTACTTATCTTCAATCCCTCCTTCTGTACTGGCTCCTTCCTTACTATCTATAAACATCTCCATTCTCCAAAAACCTTCACTTGATTCTTCCATCCCTACTGACTTTGTTGCCCTTCATAGATAAACTGCTGGAGAAGGCCATCTATTAGGTAACTTCACTTTTTCTCCTTTCATTCCTTTCTTAACCCTTAAAATTCAGCTTCTGACCGAAAAAATTCAACCAAAACTTCTCTCTTCAAATTTACTGATGATCTTTTCATTGTCATATCCAAAGGACTTTTCCCAATCCTCACTCTTCTTGACCTCTGCAGTCTTTACATTGTTGATCATTCTCTTCTTCTAGATATTCTCCTTTCTCTAGATTTTCATTATACCACTCTCTCCTGGTTCTCTTCCTACCTATCTGACAATTACTTTTCAGGCTCATTTACTGGACCCTAATCCAGGTCATACTCTGTGAACTGTAGGTGTCTCGCAGCGTTTTCTCATGGACCTTTTTCTTTATATATACTATTTCACTTGGTAAAATTATCAATTCCCATGGATTTAATTATCAACTCTGTGCTAATGATTCTTAAATGTATCTTTTCTACCCTAAGGTCTCTGATGACCCCCAGTTTTGTATCTCCAATTGCCTTTCAGACATCTCAGACTGTATGTCCAGGAGACATCTTAAACTCAACATATCCAAAACAGAACTTATTATCTTTCTCCCTAACCTGTTCCCCCCCTTAAAAAAATTACATATTACTGTCAAGGGTACCACCATTCTCCCAATCTCCCAGCTTTACAACTGAGGTATCATTTTGAATTCCTCACTATCTTGCATTCCTGACATCCAATCTTTTGCCAAGGCCTGTTGATTTCACTTTGGAAACCTCTCTCCAATATGCTCCCTTCTCTCCTTTGATACCACCCAATGGTCTGACTCATTGAGGATCATTCCTGTACTGATAGGAGCCAAGTAGGGGAAGGGCAATCCCAAACAGCTAGGAACTGCCAGCTATTATAGGATATCTATGACATTTCAAGGAACAGTAAAACTGAGAATACCTAGTATATATAAATTCACAAACACACACACACACACACACACACACACACCCCACCCATTTCAGTTGTCACTGAAGCTATCATGGTCACTGATAGCTATCCTCATGCCTACCACATTACCGAATATGGGAGAAACTGAAAACAAAGCCCTAAGCTACAATTTAGTACCTTTAATATTATTAAGGAAAATGTGGGGCTGGAGAAACCTCAAGATACTTCTCCATCTTGGTAGATCAGAGATGTACAACATCATATATGCTATATTATCAATTATGGAAAGGACAGAGGAGATTCCAGATAATAGATTGCTAAGATCCCTGTCTAAAATTCTATGATACTGGGTAACTGAGAGAAATCATGATCCTCCAGATCCTTAGGGAAATGCTGATTTTTTTTTGAGACATAAATGCTGAACAAGCTATCTTGTGGATGAAGCTGCATGTCATATAGTTAAAATCCTAAAGAGAAGCTTCAGTTGTTCCTAGTCTCTCTATCACTAACCTACCTCTAACGCTCTCCTTGCACTGGTGGTTCTCCTACCTCAAAACCAAACCTCGGTCCCTTTACTGTCATCTAAATCTTGATTTAGTACTTCTGGGTCTTTGTATCTTTAGATATTTGCTTCACTTGTTTATTCCATTCAATTTAGACTTTGAAACACAGGAATACATCACCTATTATGACATGCCTGAGAAGGCCACTCCTCAGTTACCTGAACTTTGGGTTCCTCCTTCCTTGGACTTTAAGCCCCTCATTTTTGTCCTAGAATTCTGTGTCCAGGACACTTAACATGTATATTAAGTCCTAGATTTATCTATACATTTAGAAATAGGTTTAGGCAAAATCTGTAGAGAACGTGAAACTCAAGGTGTCATTAGATCAACAAAATCTTGCTCCAATTTTTTTTTTTTTTGAGAGAGTAACTGAAGCCTGCTTCTGATGATTTTATTAGGAGCCAGGAACTTGTCCTTGCTCCCAGCCTCACCACCAACTTCTCCTTACCATTTTCATGGCAAGAACCTGATGTTATCTCTGGCTCTCTAAAAGAACCACCTCTGGAGACTTCTCCAATACCATTGAAGACACTTAGATTCAGAAGCCTAACCTTTCTGTTGACATATTCAACAGTCAATACTCCTCTTCTCAGATCTCAGGAAATGAGAGTTACTTTGGGGTAAAAGATAAAGGGAAAAGAATACTAGCTACAGGATCAAAGGACGTGGATCCAAACCCTCATTCAGATGTCTACAGACTGTGTGACTTTGGGCAAGTCACAACCTTCCGAGGCCTCAGTTTCCTCATCTGTGAAATGGGGGCTGGTTGGACTAGAAGGCCTCTGAGGTTTCTAAGATGACTGCTCAAATGCCCTCCAATACCACAAATATTTTGTGAAATCATTTTTAAATTGCCTGGACTCCAGACACCACCACTACATTCTACATTGAATCATATTGACTTAATGAAGTGTGTCTCTTGAACAAATAGAACTTTGGCCTCTGGATTCCTGTCCTAAGCCACAGAAACTAGCCCCTGTATTACCCTCAGCATAGCAAGCTGCCTACTTATCTTGTGTCACCAGGATTTTTATGGTAGACCCTGAGCCTCTGAAATGTGCCATTGCTCCTGGTATTTCCCTGTAACAGAAGAAATTGGCACTATTGATATCTCCTAAGCTACTGCAGCCTGGTTCTCTGGCAAGAGACTCAGGTTGGAGCATGGACACAGAACAGAATAGAACCTTGTATGGGCAAGACAGAGACCCTGGACACCAACATTGTAATTTCAATTGACTCATCTTATTGTATTTACAACTTATTCAATAAAGAAAATTCCTTTCTCATGCTATGGTTAAACATATATAGAGATCATAAATCTGAGGAACATAGACATCCTTAGTTGGGATTGCTCTAAAATGATATTAGACTTCTCATCCTTTTTAGCAGTCAGTCAGAATTAAAGCTCTGATTCCATGTGCACATATTCTCTAGCTTATGGAAATAACAATATGAATTTATATACCACCTAGCCTGTTTGCCTTTTATAATCAAACGTTCAGGTAGATAATGGTAAGCTTAGTAGATTCTCAGGATCTATTACTCAGATAACCCTGGCATCCTCGGCAAGACCCAGGAATTTGTTCCAAAATGGATGGAAAGTTTGGGGTGGTACAGAAGCACTGGTACCAGAAGACTGCATCCTGATACTTGACAGGGAGAATAGCTGGGGCAAAAACTGGGCAAGAGGAGTATCCCATGCAAGGCACTCAGCCTCCACGAGCTGCTACCAACCCCTACCTTACTTCATGAGGGACTTGTTCTTGCTGTTCTAAAGACCAGCTTTACTGGAAAAAAGAGACAAGTTTTCCTGAGAGCACTTAATTTACATGGTGCCACATTTCAGGACTTCTGTTGAAATGTATGCATACCCAGGATACAGCTACAGATCCACATATAGGAGGGTCAAGAAGTCTTTTTAAGGATCTCTAGAAATATATCTCTCTCTCCTTCTTCCTCCTCTTCCAGTTAAACCTAATATTCTCAGGCTTTTACTGAAAATAAAATACTTTGAAATCCCATTTTTAATTCTATATACATACATATATATGTACACACACACACACACATATATATATACATACATACATACACACATCGCAATCATTAATCACTAATAGCACATTAATATTGCTTTTTTTCATAGCAAATGTATAATATTTCTCTCACTAGACTTAAATGGATCATAGGGGGAAACTATCTTAGCTTTCTCTTCAAAGTTTCTAGAGGAAATGCATTCAAATTCAAACTGTAAATAGCAGTCTTTTGGAAGATTTCCTATTTAAAAGTTAACAGTTTTTTTATTCCCACTCTTTGATTCCTGATTCGGTCTTAGTGTCTAGCCATTAAACACTTCTTCTGATCCTTTGATAAATATTTAAAAGAGCCCTTGGTTTAGTACATTCTCACCAATTCTGTTGCAAGTCTAAAATAATTATGTAAGTTGCTTCCTCCTTGACTAAAAATTTACATATCTTATCAAATAAATTTAATAGCTTAACCAGAACTGATTTGTTCTTTCAGAAATCATGTTATCCACCTCATTGGTTCAAGCCTCTTTAGGGACCAGGAAGGATGGGTGGATAATAGCTATGGCATTTTTCTCTATCTGTGTTGTTTAACCATAGCTCTCTGTAACTCATTCCCATTTTGCTTGAAGGTCCTCGGTTTTTCAGTTGTGTAATTTATGGAAACATGAAGAGTATAGAGAGGGCATATATGCATGTGTTCCCCAAATTTTGGAATATTACAACAAAGGGACCATTTTGTGCTTTAATAAGAGATACTTTTAGTATAAACAAAAGTACAATTTCACATAATATTTATAACATTTAAAGAACTACCCTGAATATATATTTTAATGGATTAGGTCACTAATAGATTTTTAATAGATTAGTGGCCACTCCTGGGCCCATCCCAATAATGACTAGGTACAGGCCCTGAAGACTCTCTCCCTACCTCCCCCACTTGCCCTGAACTCTCCCATGTGACCCTGGAGTTCTCCTGAGGCTCCCTCAGTGTAATCCTTTCAGCAGTCCTTGCGCAGTGGTTTTGACTCTGCTCCAATCTCCAATTCTCCCTCATTGTCTTCTCCTGGTCCTATTCTAGTCCTACTCCTTGATTCTATCTACACCCCTTCCATGTGGCAGAGGTCTCTGGTCTTCCCCTGGGGCACCCGGCCCTTCCTGTTCCTTCTCTATTATCTCCCAGTCACCTCAGACTATTTGGCACTATTAGATCCTTCTCATAGTCTTTCTGTACATAAGGTCCATCTTGTCCCCCATTAAATTGCTCAGATTCCTTAAAAATCTGGCCAGTAACCTGGATTCTTAAAATCTTACCCATCCAGACCAGTGTTCGAGTAAACCTTGTCTTTGGCTGAAAGAAGGTTTGGGTTGAATTTATTCAAGATAGTGTCAGTTGCCCTTGAATTTCAGGGTTCCTAGAACCCTTAGACCTCAACAATAGTATGTGGTGCAGAGTTTTTAACCTACTTGGTTTTTCCAACCTAAACTAGTTTGGCCCTCAAGCAACCTGATAGCCCTCTTTACCCAGGGGCTCACCATGCTGGTTCCAGGTTTAGTGAAGACACCCCATCAGCTTTAGCCCTACTATAGCACAGATCTTCTGCTCTCAAGTGATCCACCAGCTTCAGTCTCACCAGCAGGAGGGACTACAAGTATGTGTACCATCACACCAGACCATTAATGATAGGGTAAAAATTTAAAAAGATTTTAAAAAATTTAAATTTTTAGCATGACCTAACTTGGTGCTATCTATATGTAGATATTTCAATTTTTTAATACTTCAAGAAGTTGTCATTATGGCTCCTTTACCTTCAGTTTGCCTTCACATCAGCAGCCTTTGTGAATTGCTATAGTCAAGACAGCACACAGTTAATGTGCCGTTGTTGGCACAGCTCACAATCTGTGGTCAGCCTTCTGATGATACATCTTACCAAAATTAGGAAGAGACTTCCTCTGGTAACAGAAGCTCATACTCATAGTCACTGCAGCTCAGAAGGCTCTGCAAGAACTTGGACTTCCCTGACATAATTATACCCCCTCAGACTTTCCTACTTCTCCTGAGAACACCATCATGCTGCTACTCACTCAAGTCCACAATGGACATCTCCCTTGTGACCCCTCCCCCATATGTAATCAGTTTCCAAGTCTTTTCAGTTCTACCATTGCCTTCTCTCTTCTCATACAGCTTAGGTCTTCATCCTCTTACTTGTGGACAACTGCTATGCCTCTTCAATATTCTTCGGCTTCCAGGTTTCCCACTCAGTTCACTATCATGCTTGCCTGCCAAATTGATATTCCCAAAGCACAAGTTTGACTACGTCATTCTAAGATAAACTCAGGACCATACTAGAACTTCTAACACCTATGGTAAACATTGTAAAGTATGACCCTGTGCAAGCAATACAAATTTGTTGTTGTTCAATTGTGTCTGACTTTTCATGATCCCATTTGGGGTTTTCTTCCCAAAGATACTAGAGTGGTTTGCTATTTCCTTCTCCAGTTCATTTTACAGATGCAGAAACTGAGGAAAGCAGGATTAAGTGACTTGCCCAGGATCACATAGCTAGTATGTGTCTGAGTCCAGATTTGAGGCTAAGAAGATGAGCCATCCTGACTCAAGGCCATGCATTCTATCCATGGTGCCCCGAGCTACTCAAAAGCAACACAAAGGCATCATCAAATTGAATTTTTGAGACAAATTATAATTGAGTATGAGAGAAGGCGAAGACCTGGGAAGATTAAGAAAAGCAGACCTTGAGACATAAAGCTCTATTTTGAGAGAGATCCCAGGACTGGGAAATCATGAGGAAACTTTGGGAGAGGCCACTGTCCAGGGAAAAAAGTAAGACAAGGCTAGAAAATAACTCACTGAGGATGTAGCCTAGAAAGCTAAGAGAAAAAGAAAGGAAACTTTTCATCTGGGAGGTCAAGGGGCGTGATGGTAAATGTTTAACTGTCTCTCCAGAAATAAACCAAAAAAAATATGCATAACACATTTTTAAGTTTGAGCTACATTATTAAAATTTACTTCACAAATGCTTGAGTTTAGACAATCAAGGAAATAATAAAGGATTTGCTACTTTCATCAGTTTCTGAAGTTTAAATGGTCATGTTGAAAATATAGATTTAAGTTATAATTTCTCTTAAGTGCATATAAACTGGATCCAACACACTACTGGATAGGTTTCTGTTTTAACTAAATATTCTTGCTAGTAAGGCGCTAAAAATCAGGTTTTTTTCTACCTGAAAAAAAGTGCACAAGTGCTGTTAGCATTCTTTAATATTTGGCGTGCTGGTTCAAAGCCCTTGTCACACACCATGCCAGTCATAGCTTTGGATAAAAAAAAAAATGCAAACTCAGCCTAACTTTTAAAGCCCTCCATAACATTATTCCAATCTGTTTTCCCAGATTTGTTTCATAATGTTCCCCTTCACACACTCTACATTTTAGCTAAATTTGTCTACTATTATTCCCAAAGCTCAATATACCAGCTTCCACTTTTGTGCTTTTGCATAAGTTAATCTCAACATCTTGAACGCAGTCCCTCTTCATCACCACTTAGAAAAGAGGGCTTAAAGTCTCCAAAAAAACCTTTCCTCATTTTCTCCTCCTCTTCTTCCCCCAGCTTATAGTATTAATTTGCCTTCCTCTAACTATCACGGCTATACATTTCTGTTTACATGTTGTTTTTCCCTTGGAGAATGATAAGTTCCTTGAAAGTAGTGACTATGTTTTTGTTTGCCTAGCCAATCATAGAGCCTTGAATAAGATAAATATTTAACTGAACAGCTTCTAGAACACAGGGGCAACACCATGTCATATTGAGATTTCATTGTAGATATTTATAAATATCTATTAAATGATCAGTCTGTGGCAGCTACTGGGGAAGTTAGTGACAAATTTATATAATGACCTCTAAAAAATATCTCTTAGTGTCACTATATAGAAAAAAATAATGGTCTAAATGTTCTGGGATGTGATACAAAATGAAAATTTTTTAATCTTTTTACTAACTTAGAAACTACAAAATAAATACTCATTAGCTAGTATCTGCAGCAATTTTTTTTTTTACAATAAATGTTGACCTAATGGCATATGATACCATATGATAGGTTTTTAGACAGCATCTCTACCTTTACTTAGCTGTCAGTACTCTAAATGGGGGGCCTTCATCCAATGACCAGTAAGTAGATTATTGAAAGATGTGCTAAACTTTACCAATCTTGAAATCCATATGACTTAGAAAAAACAAACAGAAGTTAGAAAGAAGTCACAGCTAACTTTAATGATGGCTTCTGGAGAAGCAAATAAAGGAGCTAGAAGAGTTGGCTCTATCACATAATCCAAGAAAGGAAACATCAAATAAGATATTGGGCCATTTTGCATTGCAGTGCATCTGATAAATATTTTCAAAAATATCATAAAAGCTATTGCAGTTTTGCAGAGGATGAGGAATTAGACAAATTGAATTAAGATCTTAATAAGACCTTCCAAATATAATCAACATATACTTTGATACTTCAGGATTTCAATGCAAAGATAGGGATATGTGAAGAAAAGGAAAAAAATGTTAAAAATATGGTCTAGGAATAAGAAATGAGAGAGATCTAAGGCTTGTATACACTGTTGTTGTTGTTAAGTCATTCAGCTGTGTCTTACTCTTTGTGGCCCCAAAGCCCATAGCATGCTAGACCTATCTTCCACTGTCTCAAAGTCTGTCCAAGTTCATTTTCATTGTTTCAATGATACTACCTATTCATCTCACCCCCTTACCATCCCCTTTTCCTTTTGCCTTCAGTCTTTTCCAACATCAGGGCCTTTTTCAATGAGTCCCATCTTCTCATTATATAGTCAAAGTATTTAAGCTTCAGCTTTAGTATTTGACCTTCCAGTGAATAGCCTGAATTAATTAATTAAAGACATAAGTGTTGACTAATTTGATCTTCTTGTTGTCCAAAGGACTATCAAAAGTTTTCTCCAGAACCACAATTTGAAAGCATTAATTCTGCCGCACCCAGCTTTCCTTATATTCCAGCTCTCACAGCCATACATTGCTACCGGAAAAACCTACTTTGGTTTTTGACTTTGACTATATAGACTTTTCTCAGAAAGGTAGTCTCTCTGCTTCTTAGTAAGTTGTCCAAATTTGCCATAGCTTTCCTTCTAAGGAGGAAGTGTCCTTTAATTTCGTGGCTACAGTCACCATCTGCAGTGATCTTTGAGCCCAAGAATATAAAATCTGACACTGCTTCCATTTCTTCTCCCTCTATTTACCAGGAAATGATTGAACCAGTTGCCAAGATCTTAGTTTTTTTGAGGCTAAGCTTCAAGCCAGCTTTTATACTCTTTTCTTTCACCCTTATCAAGAGGCTTCTTAATTCCTCTTCTCTTTCTGCCATCAGAAAGTTAGTTACCGTGTTTCATCAGAGCACTGACATATTCAAGCATATATCAAACTTGATACAATTGATCAACTAATCCATCAAAAAAACATTTAAGTGCTTCCTATATGTAGGTACTATGCCAGGCCGTAAAAATGCAGATACAAAGAATAAAACCCTTATTGTCAAGGAATTAGCATTTTATTGAGGAAAACAAGTATATACTGAATATATATATATATATATATATATATATATATGTTATATATATATATACATATATATATATATATAACATATATATATATATATGTATATATATATATATATATATATACATATGATAAATACAAATAAATACAAAACACTTAAATACAGAGTATTTAGGAAGGATGGGCATTAGCCTTTAGGGGTGAAAAGGGATCAGGAAAAGCTTTCTGTAGAAAGTTATGTTTGAGCTGAGTCTTAAACAAAGAGAAGGACTTTAAAAGTGAAGAGGGATTTCAGCATGAGAAATGGCTAGTGCATAAGCATGGAGACAGAAGATGAGAAAAATGACATGACAATTAAAACAATTCCAACCTAATTTACATGAACAGATTTCTGGCACCAAAAATAAAAGAGGGGGGGAAGTAATGGAAAAAAAGGATACTGACAATAATTTCATAATAAATGTCACCAGTGAATGAAAAAAGCACTTATTAAATGCTGTGTTAACCAACATAACACAGTTATCATAACCACATCATAGCAGAAACACTTGATTTTCTTATTAAAAACAGAGATACGGGAGCCAAGAGGTTATTATTTCATCTGAAAAATAAGAAAGATTGTGGAAAGTTATGAGTGATATCACATTTTAAAGTAGAGATAAGCAGTGGAAGGAAAAACAAACTTAAAGGAACCTTGGTGAGAGACCCAAATCATACCAAAGACATTTAAGTATAAAACAGAAAGGAAAAGAACTAACAAGTGAAAAATACCTGTAAAGATTTTTCTAACTGTCAGTTTTCACTATCAAGGACAATGGAGCCACCACGATTCCAGATATATCAAAGGAAGAAACAGAAGGAGCTCTGACAAAAACAAAGATAAGAAACACAGCCAAACTAAACCAAGAGGAAGTCTGTACTGGGGGTAGTAATTACAAGGGAGTTAAGAGATTGATTTCAAGGGATATGAAAGAGAGGGGGATAGTAAAGTTATGGTCAAAAAAACCTCTTTTCTTTCTTATTACCCAAAAAGCAAGCATATTCCTACTTTTCTATCTATATAAATTTTTATGGGAATAATACACACACAGAGAAAGAATCCTTGACAAAGACATAAGACCAAGCAAGCTTTTTAAAAATAATATTATGCAATAGAATCTATCCTCATTATTATGTAATTAATTGTAAAGAATTGAAGATTTCACTAAACTTCCTAAATTTCTTGTATGTTATTTTTTTAAAAAGTATTTGATTTAGAAGAGCTGAATGATGCCTTAGATACTCTCTTCCAAGAAGTTATTTCTCATGTATATTTTAGAATGATATAAGGTACTTTGAAAGCTATAACAGATAATCTTGTTAGACAATTATCGGACTATTCAGATCAAGCAAGGAATCAAACAGAAAGATGTATGCTTGCCAAAGGTGTTTGTTGCTATCTTAGAAGAAGTTCAGGGCAGAGCCCAAGCTGAAGAAGGACATGATCTATGCTTCTGTTCCTGCTGATTGCATCACTGCGATCTAAAAGAAGATCCAAAGAGTCTACTAAATAAGTTTCTTTATCATTGAAAAATGTTTGACCTAACTATGCAGACAGGAAAATGCAAATGAGTGGAGAACCTAGTGTTTAAACTATAACATATAGTTAAATAGACATCCCAGGGAGTTCATCAGTATATATCTGGGACTGATTCTAAAAATAGACAAGGAACTAGGTCCAATATTGAAGAGGAAGGAGAGGACAGATTAAATTGTCTTTGGATTATAAAATTTTGTATCTTATCTTTAAATGACCCCCAAACTTTTCCCTAAAACAAGGCACATTTTTAAAATATCAAAACTCTTCTGATGATGTTATATGACTTTGATTCATGGAATCACAAATCTGAATTGAAGATCCTCCAAAAGCCAAAGAAAAAGCACATACTCAAATTATAGGTGTGAACAGAATGCAACATTTTATAAATGAGGAATTAAAAACCACAAAACAGAAGTGGTTTAAAAAAAAAGGATGTCTGTTATATTAACAACATCAGAGAAATGTTTTGCCAGGATATGGAAGAGGGGGGTAGATAAAATGATCCAGTTGTGAGACTGATAGATGGATGATGGACCACCAGCAACATCAGTTAAGAATGAAAGTATAGCCCCTAAGATATTGGGTCAACCCTTCCATGGTGAGTTTATGGAGACTATAGATGTGTGTACGTCCTTCATTTCCAAAGAAGACCATGCCATCAGAGAAATGATGACATGACTTGCACTTGACTTTGTTTTGAGTGAGGGAAGGCTATGCAGGTCACCAGCTTCACTGAATCCAGTGATCAAGTATTCATCAGGATGACTGGAGATGACCCAGTTTGAGGCAATTGGGGTTAAGTGACTTGCCCAAGGTCACACACCTAGTGAGTGTCCAGTGTCTGAGGTGAGATTTGAACCCAGGTCCTCCTGGCTCCTACACTGGTGCTCTATCCACCGCACTAACCTAGCTGCCCCTATGGAGACTATAGATGAGGTACTCAGGAAAGTTAGTCAAAGATGGATTGCATTATTAGAAGGAATTCCTATATTGATAAGTGCACAGATTTTCAACTGTGTGGTCTCCACATAGTCCAACATTGATGCCTCACCATGGCATGGAGATGACACTGGGTTCTTAGGAATAATAGCTAACATTATAAAGTACTTTACAGCTTCTAAGGTTTATTTACATATACTATGTGTATATGTATATTTACATATACTATATGTATATTTACATATACTATATATATATATATATATACATATACATATATGATTCTCACAGCAACTCCATGAAGTAGCTGCTATTATTATGCCCCTTTTATAGCTGACAAAGCTGAGGCATACAAGTAGCTAGTCAAACAGCATCTGAGGCAGAATTTGAACTTCGGTCTTCCCGACTCAAGTCTAACATTGGATAGAACCTTTGTGTCACTTATCTGTCTAGAAAAAGAATTTCTATAAGGAATTACATCTTCCAAAATGTATTGATAATCAGTGATTTCAATGGTAAGGTAGTCACCAGAAGACAGTGAAAAATAGAATTGAAAACATGGTTGAAGATTAAGAAATCAGAGTTTATAGAAAACATAAAAACTTCCTGTCTGTGTATGATGAATACTGTATTCAAGAAGAGAGCCAGAAGTTCCTGGATATGATTGACTCTATTTTGGCAGACAGGAAAATATTAGACTTGTCCCGGGTCTTTTTTGGTTTTTTGATCAACTCTCTATCCACTAGAGATAGCTAGAGGTGACTGTCTCTTATTTCTATATTTTACCTATATCTATGTCAACATACTTATTTGTCAAATATAATATAGGAGAATGAATGATTACCTCATAACACCCATAACATGTCAAAGAACAGCAGAGAGGAAAATTAGTGTACCGTTTGACATGAGACCTAATGAAGTCCAGTTATCCTAAGAGTACAAAACAAGGAGGGAGACAACTAGACCTTAAATGGAATAAATCTACTAGTGTTTCCATATTGGCCTATTTGCATCATCTGTAATGTTGAAAACACTGTGTTTGGATCCAATATCTTACTATTTGATATGCTGCAAGAAGAAGCAAAAATGTCGCTTAAAGAATGAAGTCAAAAGGACCAAACCAAGTATTTTATTTGCTCTTATTGTTATCAGTCCTATCTGACTCTTTGTGACCCCTTTTGGGGTTTTCTTGGCAAAGACACTGGAATCTTGCCATTTCCTTCTCCAGCTCATTTTATAGATCAGGAAACTGAGGTAAACAGGGTTAAGTAACTTGACCAGGATCATACATACATCTAGTAGGTGTCTGAAGTCACATTTGAACAAAGGAAGCTGAGTTTTCCTGACTCTAGCTACTATGCCACCTGACTGCCATACATACAATACACAATACACTGGAAGAAATTTATCTTGGGGCTTTGAAAAGATTTTTGAGGAACCAATTTACAAGCTATCTGTCAAGGGGAAGATTATTGGGGGAAGGCTGTCAAGGATCAGAAATGGTAATACTGGAAAAGAAGGAGTCTGAGAAGGCATCCAAAATTATCAACCCATATGGCTACTTTTTTTGTCAGAGTAGAATCTTTATGAAAATAGAGTATGCATTCTATTTATTAGGAATACAAAGGGATTCATTATTTACAGAAAGGTTAGATTAGACCTCTAAGGTTCCTTCCAAATCTTGGATTCAATGATTTTATATTCAATGATTTTTTTAAAAAATAAAATTTGCTATTTCATTTTATTATTGCTCATTATATAAATTTTCTTTCATTCTTCAATCCTGTGACCATAACGGGAAAATAGAAACTCAGTGAAGGAAAAAGCAACTTTTTTTTTTTTGCTTTACATATAAACATGCAATATTATGTATTTATATCAGTAATAATACAAGGGGGCAGCATCAGTTGGGTACAATAAATAGCAAATTCAATATTGCTCTGAAGGTTTAGTAAGTACCTTTACCAAGATTTTACACTGTCAGCCTATGGCTAATCATCCTCCAATTGGCTTTTCTTAAGACCAAAATAAGATCTCACAGATCAGGAGTTAAGAAGAGATTTAAGCCAAATCCTCTATTCAACAAGATCTGCCAGATAGCTACCATATTCAAGGTGATATGTTAGGTCAGGGATAGGGAACCTGTGGTCTCAAGGCCACATGTGGCCTTCTAGGTCCTCAAGTGCAACCCTTTGGCTGAATCCAAACTTCAACTAACAAATCCCCTTTATAAAAGGATTTGCTCTGTAAAACTTGAACTCTGCCCCCAAGGATCTAAAAGGTCATCTGTGGCTTCAAGGCTGCAGAATCCCCTCCCCTGTGCTTTCAAGTTTATAAAGTAAAATTCAGCACCTGTTCTTTAGTGTCATGAACCCTCAACCAGTCTGCAGTTCTGTGTTGGTCTTCTGTCAAAAGATGAGTCTGATCCAGTCAGTGCCTCCAAACCTAATTAGCCTGCTTAATAATAATAAAAAATCAAAATTATTTGATTCTAGACTGAGGCTAAAATTCCAGTTGCTCTACCTGGGATTCTAATACTATTTCAACTCTTTGTAAAAAGGAATTCACTCAATCAGGTCAATTCAAAAATAAGTTCATTATCTTGAAATCCAGAATTATATTCTTCCTAGGACAGAAATGCCCCTCTCTGTTAATGTCCTCCCAAAGAAATCACTTGATAAATCAATAAAAAGAGAATACTTCATCAAATAACTATTTACCCCAGATGAGATATATCTTACTGATCATTTCCAAGTACACAAAATAGATTTATAAACTTAGAGGAAATTTGTGTCATTGTCTGAAAGCATAAAAAAGGAATATGTATTGGCCACATCCTAAGTAGATATACATTCTTCATTGTTTGCTTTCTTAGATTGCAGCAATCTGACACATGATTTTCTGTATCTGGCAAGGAAATGATGTAAAACATATTATAACAATATTCTCTTATTATGGTATAAGATATAAAATGTCTAGATCAGTGATTTGCAGTCCAAACACCCTTCAAACCTAGATTACGGTACAGATAGACTAAAACTACAGGAACAACATGATTCCCTGTTGAAGTCAGTACGCTCCAACTTTCTGGTTTCTGTACAAAACTGTGGAGCAATAGTTTGGAGAATGGAGTGGAAGCTATTCCTTAATAGCCAAGTTAAAGTGTTTTTTAATTTTTTTAAATTTTGTTTATGACCAGAAATAACAACTGAACATTCTCTCTCAAATCCCTTCTTTTGTTGAAAATCAAAATCTTTTTTATTTTTCCCTCTAATCCCAACCAACATATTTAGGACTCTCCTGAGCTCTCTCATTCTCCAGGAACTTCATAAATCCTGATATTTGATTTATAATTCTGTTTCCACGATCACCATCAAGGTCCAAGCTTCCTATCAAACATCGCTTTACCCCCACTTTTAAAAGTTATATGCACAGATCACTATTTCTTCTTAAATATTAATGTAACATTATTTTCATAATAACTTTACTAATACCAACTAGACACATTCCTTTTCCCTTTCTCAGGAATAGTGATTTTGAGGATGAGGATTTTTCCTCACCAAAGTATACCAAAATGTTTTAAGGACTACAGAGTCACAATACTGAAAGACTCCCTAAATTTTTACTTACTCCACACGTTCAAATATTTTAGAGATGGAAAGAATCTTTCAATTCATTGAGTCTAATGCCTTCATTTTATAAATAAGAAAAATTATGATCCAGAAATGTTAAATATTTGCCTAAGATTACATATATAGTTAGGGGTAGAACTAGAGTTAGACTGTAGGCCTCCTCATTTATCCCTCATTAAAAAAAAAAAGACAAAAATAATGTAATGGTTGCCCTTGACTACCAGTTGAAATTCCTCATTCTGGCATTCAATGTCCTCCAGATAATACTTATCTATCCTCTTATAGCCACCTACAGGAAACCTATATGCCAGTAAAAAAAAAAAATGAAACCTGAAAATTCTTTCCGAGAGACCTGGAACAATCTTAGATAATATATGAACAGGAAGAAAAGAGTTTTCCTGACCTCTTTTACAATGGAGTAACAAGATTCATAAACCAGAACAAGTGTCACTGAATAATTCCTGAGTGAATCTCCACTCCCTCTTACTCTATTCGATGCTGTATCCACTCTTTTTTGTTCTTTTTCTACCTTTTATCAAAATCCATAACACAATTATTCTCTCTTGTATGAACCTGATATCATTCTCCCTTCTTATTTTCCTGCCACTTCAGAAAACAATGAAATACTCTGCATATCATCCTCTGTTAGTAGTATGCTACCTCATGATCTCTTTGCTAAATCATCCCATTACAGATTACAGAACCCAAAAGGATCTTGCAGATAGTCTAATGCTCCTTTTACTCTGCAAACTGAGGCTCAGAGGGATTAAACAACTTGCCCAAGGTTATACAAGAAATAAATGGTAAGAGTTGAGGTTTGAATTCAGGTCCTAGATTAAACTCTCCATTGCACCATGCATAGATGTTATCAGCCATAACTACTGATACTTCTCCATTCTTTAAAATTGACGTCAATCAATGGGACTGGGACCTGAACTCACACATTTTTATCACTACCTCCCTCCAGCCTTTTTGTTCAGACAAAAGGAGCTTTATTTTAAAAGAGCCTCAGTCAAATTCTAATAATATCTGCTCTCCAGTACTATTGTTTAAGCATTTGATACTCATTAGTTCTTACACTTGTGTTTGTAAATTTTAATGACTTACTCCTTAGCTTAGACAAGCTCCTAACTCTCACTGGGTTCATTTCTTTGTAAAATCAAGTCAACCTTGCTCCTGTTGATTCACTATCAATAAAGGACTAATTTGAAACTTTACAAAGAAATAACTTCTATAATGTTATATATATATATAATATTTATATTCTATATTTATATATAATATTATGTATATATTATTATAACGTGTTATAATAATAAATGTCCTGTTTGCCTCCATTTTCTCATCTGTCAAATGAACTGGAGAAGTAAATGGCAAACCATTCTAGTATCTTTGTCAAAAAAATCCCAAATGGGAAACAACTGAAATGATTCAAAAACAACAAAACCCAAACGTGCTAAATTGAAAACTCCATTCAGGACCTCAGAACCTAGCTGGGTTTTGTTCTTGTGCCATACTACCTCATGATCCTGTTACAATGTGAGTATATTGTAGAACAGTGATGATGTCAAACTTAAATAGATAAGGGGTTTACTAACATGTACATAAAGATATCTGTGGGCCCCATAGTGACTTAGTTTTAAAATGTAATATTATCAATGTTTTATTTTATTTTTATTTAGTTACATACTCCTAATTACATTTTAATCTGTTTCAGGCCACACTCAGGAGTATTGCAGACCACATGCCTTTCCATGTGTCTGACACCTCTGCATATAGATAACAGAGTAAGGGGA